>JAQQPU010009169.1:0-21621 GCA_029168905.1 Artemia sp. Kazakhstan ARC1039
TTTTTTTTTGCCTTTTGTTAGTTTATCAGTCCCTCTCTGCATTCCCGGCCATAAAGCCTTGCGTGCTCGGGGTAGGAGTGTTTGTTAATAAAATTTATCTTACTTTAATCGAAAAGTAAAAAAGTATTTGAAATATTATGTTAAGAGTTGTACTTTGTGATACACTGCGAACTAAAAATCCACTTGGTTTCGTATGTTAACGAACATATGAATTATTTAATGGTCGTTTACAGCAGTTTTTTTTCCAACTTTTAATAAAGAAATCAAATGACCTTAAAATTATATTATATCGGAGTGTTTCTTGAGCTGTTGGACAACATTGAACTGAAGAGATGTAAAAGGATAAATGCGTATTTATGTAGCAATTAAATGATAATGTCGGTGAGAGAAAGAGAGAGGAAGATAGCACCAGCCTGTACATGCTTATGCATCCAGCACTCCCAATTTTTAGCATGCACTTCCTGCAACAACTGTTTTCCCCTCTTCTTTTTGTTATTAATAAGCAATTTGTAATTAGCTCGACAGAGTAAAAATTCAAATATCGATGGTACTCTAATTTTAGGGTTTTTAGTTGATCACTCAAAACTATAAAATAAAAACTGTAATTTTTATTTTACAAAATTCAGTAATATTACAAAGATCAGAAATGAACAGCAGAACAATAGTAATAATAATAAAAAAAAAACATGGGCAGGCCGAATATAATTACACAAATTTTTAAAATAGCTATAGAAAAGTCCCAAGGCCTCTCCGTAGGAGAAGCCGTAAAAAAAAAGAAAAAAGACTAACAAAGAAACTGATTCTATTTCAACTTATGTTTGACACTAAGTAAGTAATGTAAAAACTGAATCATGTTTCATTAACTTTCTTCCAGTTCAACTAACGACTCATTAACTCCCCGGACAAGCAGTGTTCTATTCAGCATTCGCTGCAAGACTTCATCTGGAACATTTCGCACTGAATACCATACTGGACTGTCAGGAACACAACTCCTTTCAGGACAAGAATAGTATATGTCATTTTTCATTCGAACAGATTCTGGGCTGAAAACAAAGAATAAAAATAAAAACATTACTCTAGCACATATATCCTCAATGCATTATTTTCTATTTATTTATTACCCATCCCATTCTGTTTAACTTGGAGTTCTAGCGCAACCAATCCCAATCCCGTGGTGGCGTTTGACCACCAAGACAACCCCGTCAAGCCCCCCCCCCCAAAAAAAAAAACGGGACGAAAAATTTTTTAACCAATCAAATCAAAACTTTCATCTTTAAATCCTTAGACTAAAGAGATTTCCATAGACAGGTAAAAGGGAAAAAAGAAATTCCCCAAACCAGGCCCAATAAAAGGCCAGAAAAGGACGAAAAAATAATTTCCCAGCCACCTGGTACAGAAAGGAGGGTCGTTGAAAACTTGGGAAAGGGTTCATTCAATTGGAAATTGATTATTTGTTTAGAAACATCGAAAGATCTAATGGGTATGCCTTCAGTGTCTAGCTGTCCAGATTTTTGTCCAGGTTATCCAATCGGCTAGGTAAACCAAAAGATACTAGTTGCAACCACAAAGGCATCAATTCACGAAAAAGATACGGGTGGTGGCAAAATGAATTTATCAAAATCAAGAGGGCAAGGTGGATTTTGATGTGTTTAGTCTTTTCAATTTAATACCAAAAGGTACTTTTCAAAATGCAGGAGGGAGGGGTATAGAGGTGTAAATTGATCACTCCCTTAATTGACAAGCTTGTGCACCCACGTATTTAAATTATCTGAGACATCTAAGGAATCGATAAGGAGATCAAGTTGAAACTTTCAGTGTTGGGGGGAGTCAAATGGACCCAAAATTTTGATCTAGGGAGGGAGATAAGAAAACACTTATTGCATCCAGGTTATCGAGAAATTCTTTCTGCAGCACCTCAGCAACAGATTCAGGAATGGCACAGACAAATTCTGTCTTTTGATCCACCAGACAGTTTTTTGTACAATAAACTCCTAAGGTACTTACAATCCAACCACGTCTAATTATCAAGGCAAGTTAAAATATAGAGGGTGCTGCCATCAAAATGGCGCATCTACAATATCTCGAGAACAGAATGGGGTATCAAGTTGAAACTTATAGGTAGTCTTGTTGAATGGGGGGAGGGAGGGGAGGTATAGAATTTTGACTCGGGGAAAGCTCGTGGAACTACATCAAAAGACACTTTGTTCTGACGGGCGATCGAAACACCATTTCTGTAATCTCTCAAGAGCAGCTTGGAGGACAGAGCTGAAACATTCTGGTAGTGTAGGAGAAGGAAGGGGGACACAGGGAGACTTTTAAGTGTGCTCGGGGGAGGAGGATAAAATGTTGGTATATCCGATTCACGTAAGCATTTTTGCACTATAAGCCCTATACATTGTACCAGGTTATCAAAATGGCGAATATGCAATAACCTGAGAGCAGCTTGGGGAGTCAAGTTGAAACTTTTACGGAACATTGGGGGGAGGAGACCTTGAATCTTCACTTAAGGGCGAGGACACAAGGAAAGGTTCTAAAGGCCTTTTCCTCTATCTGTTTAGCTTTCTGGCATTATGAGGTTCTGTCGGACTAGGATCTTTTTCTAGCGAAGAAGCGATATAGATCGGAAAAAAACATACACCCAAGTTATCCATATAGCGTATCCGCATTATCTCAGGAACAGCTTGGAGGATGGAATTGAAATTTTCAATGGATGTTGAAGGAGCGGGTGGTTTAAATTCAAATTCTGACTTGGCCAGAGAGACAGAAGTGAACTTGAAGAAATGATGTTTCCAAAAATTCCAACTTTGATCCAATTGAATTTCCTGCACTATTCTCATTGGTCAGAGTGAGATTAGACCGCTTGAAGCAGGTGAGCAGAACACAAAGCTTTGACACGTAACCAGTTTTAGTGTTCTTTAAGCTGTGAAAGTGGCAAGACGTTGATTATTGTGAACCCTTGGTGCACCGACCGTGTCTCGGAAAAAATGGACGTTACGCGATTAAGTTTTGTGCCAAACTAAAAATATCCTGAGGGGCTAATAAAATGATTTGTGAGGCTTACATAGAGTCTGTTCTAATCCAATCACAAGTTTTGAGATGGTTAAAGTTTAAGCAGAGCAAGGAAGAGGTTCACGACGAAAAACCCTCTGGGCGACAATCAATCAGCAAAACCGACAACAGTTTGGCCCGTGTTCGACAATTTATGGACTCTAACCATCGATTAAGAATCAAGATGGTTGCCAATGAACTGCACTTGTCATCTACTACTGTCTTTTGGATTGCTACTGAAGATCTAGCGACGAGAAAATTGTGCACTACACTCGCGGCCAAGACTTGGTCAGACAACCGAAAGAGCAACCGAGCGGAAATTTTAACTGAACTTTTGTTAAAAATAAACCTGATCATTAAAACTACTGAACTACTGTTGATAAAACCTGTTTTTTTAAATATATGACTCAGGAACAAAACAGCAGTGCTCTGAGAGACAGACCAATCAGTCCCTCAAAACCCGAAAGGCAAGACTGATCAAATGAAAAGTGAAAACAATGTTCATTGTCTTTTTCGACAACAAAGCGGAGGTCCACAGGAAGTTTGTTCATGAGCAATAGAAAGCTAACGCGTCCTATATTGTGGATATGCTAGAAAAACTCCGAAAAGGTCGTCAGGATGTGAGAAGACATCTCCACTACCCGGCTATTCCATAGTGACAACACCTTGGCGCAAGACACTACGAGTCTGAGATTTCTTGGCCAAATACGCTACTCCCCTTTAGTCCTGATGAATCCAACAGACTTCTTTTTTTCCCTTGGATTACGGCAGCCCTGAGAGGAATCGTTTTTCGTCCATAGAAGAGTTCAGATCAGCCGCGACGAAGACCTCATGAGATGTCCTCTAACACAGCTTCCTTGGAGCGTACTGTTCATGGCAGAGTCTCTGGAAAACACGTTTAGATACCTAACAACAGTGCTTTGAAATAACTAAGTGTTTGTGCAACTGTTCTTTAAATTAATTTCAAAAAAAAAAAATATAAAAAATGCGCAACTTTCAGAATGCAAAAACAAGCGTATTTGAAGAAGAAAATGGCAATGTCAACTCACCATTTAGAAATATAGAACTCATACAGCTTAACAGGACATCTTAGAGGATTTTCCCAATTTTCAACCATTTCTGGAAAGCCATCTATGCCTTCTTCTGCAAAAGGAAAACATTTACGATTAGATAATAAGACCACCTTCTGAAGGGAGAAGATTTGCGACAGGTCACTGATCAACGAATATCGAATGTATAACTACTGAATCAAAATTGAACAATCGCAAGTAAGCGTTAACATGTGCAATCCATAGATTACTTCTGCTTGACCAAACTTCTTATGAATGGATTAAGTTTAAATTTCATCAGCTTCCCCGACTTTTACAAAAGATAAGTTTCGATAATCCAAAAGACAGTATGCAATATTACACAGATTTTACAAGATAGCAGAAAAAACTACCGACAGTGTTATAATTTTTCTTTACCTGTATTTATACGTATTTTCTTGTAAAAAGTTTTCTTTGGCAGAAGATATGGTAAAAACTAATATACTAGCAAAGGTCGCGTTTCTTGAAAAGAAAAGAAGCAGAATATCTTGAGAACGGAATAACATAGAAGAGAATGGGTAGTAGCAATTTTGAATAATATTCCGAGTGGCCTTCTGGGGATGAGCATATTTGTTTATTTGAAAATAAACTAAAAACTTATTTTTGGACTAAGACATTATAGTTTTTTAAAACAAGTTTCCTTTTTTTTTAACAAGTAGGACATGATGAGTTTTTTTTTTATGATTGATTAATCGATTGAGAGTCAAAAGATTTCAGCCGTCACTTTGTTGCCTTTTTTCGGCGGTTGTTTGTAAATCATTTTTATTTTATTGCAATTTATAATTAATTAGTCAACAGTCAATTAGTCAAAAGAACTTGATTAGCAAATCCAATAAAAAAAATATAAAAAAAATCACATAATACATTCATGTAGCAGTTGATTCTAAATGAAAAAGCAAGTGTTACCAACATTCGAAACTTATAAATGACAATTCTCAGCCGAATAAGGAATTAGTAGAATTACACTGATCGTAAAACATCAATGATACAACTAAATTATCTAAATTTGGAGCATACTTGGAACTCAAATAGAAAATTTTCCTCTACAAATCGAATATTTAATTAGCAAATTGGCCCAATCCACCAAATTACAAATTTACACTGTCCAAGATTGAATTTGTTTCAAATACTCTTATTATTACTCTATAACACATTATACTGCAAATACTGAAATATATTATTGGATTACACAAAAAAAAAGAAAAAAAAAAAAAAAAAAAAAAAAAACTGAAAACGGAAAAGAATTTTGTAATCATTAATTTCAGTTTCAAAAACATAAACTGAAAATTAGTAATCACCGTGCAAAATTACCCTGCTAAACCAGCTCTATAACGGTAAAAAGGAGCCATACCCTTTTAAAGGATGTTTCCCATTAACCCTAAAATAAAAAAAAAAAAAAAATTACGCTAATAAGTTCCCAATGCTAAATTTTAAATCAGTGGGTTTTGTATGTTTATAAGCAGCACAAAGAAATCTGCGGTATGACAGTGGATTTATCACTCCTTAGTAATATGAAGCCCAAGGGTTGAACCAAGCAGCCACAGAGCGTAGATTCCGCTGAGGTCATGCATCAGCATTTCCAAATAATCCAACAGGAAGAATGCGAAGATGATCAGTTTCTTCTGATGTGTTTATATTGTTAAAATAGTTTACTTTTTTAGAGGTTCGATTTCTGTGTAACAATACAGTTGGTTATTACAAGCTAATTGAAATCGGCTTTTACTTTTCTTGAAGAAATTGCTTTTGACTGAAAACTTCAGTAAGTTAATTTTTCCTCGTTTTTTTTTTTTCAATTGATAGTTTTATTAATAGGTTATAGTAAGAATATTCGTAGAATTCTTAGTTAAGCTATACAGTACAAGTGTCAAGAGATAAATTACCGATAAATAGCTCTAGACGAAATAACATGACAGCAATGCTGTCAAGTAAACGCGTAGATAATAGCATAATATAGAATATAGTAATAGCATAGTATAGTTGAGAAAAATTTGAGGCTTAGAAAAAGTAGGCTATTATGCCTGGGATAACCGCTTGGAATTCATAGCTTCTGCTGTAGCTGGCAGGGGAAGCAATCTAGGAATCGAAAGTGCCAACATTCACTTGGAATTTGGTAAGGAGGTCGTTACGCGAGGTTTCTTTACAGTCTAGACACTAGTGGACTTCAGAATTTCATAGCTAGCCGATCCCCAACCATCAAAACTCTACAACCGGATGATACTTGCAGCCAGTAGTAGAACATTTTTGACCGCAAAATCTACCTGGCTTTGGTTGCGTACCCACTGTATTTCAAGCAGATTCAGGTATTTTCGTTCAGGAGATGGATGGAGCCTGTAAGTGGCATATAGCTCTAAAAACTCGCCTTCTCTGTCCCCTTCACCCAAGGTTCTTGTTCCATATGTTTCAATAAGATATGAGCGCTTTCATGCCAAGGTTGGAGGAGGGACGGCACCTCTGAACAAAATCGCTCTCATGTCCAACTACAATGTACTTACCTTATTAGTTTTAAACCGATCGTAGAAAAGACATCATAAAAACTATTCTGTTGAAAAGCTAGCAGTGGGAGCGGTGTTGGAGAAGCGAAGGTTCTACTTCCGTGCCTCAAATCCTAGAGATTGATGATCCTTTTTCGAACTGTTCCAATAAGGTACAGCGTACCAATGTTTCTGCCAAAAAAATTAACAGTGGGGAAGGGGGTCCAACTTTTTTGTCTCTGATTTTTAGATATTGAAAATCATTCTGTTTCCAATGTAAAAAGATGTTATCAGCCTGTCTTTCCACTAAAAAGTGCAGCTTGTGTTTAGCTCTATTTCACACCAAGCGCAAGGCTTTATCATTTCTATGACGAGTCTATCAGCAGCATTATCTCTTCTTCAAATCAAGTTATCACTAAGACTGCTATTACACTAAGTTAGAACTCAGTTCCTTTTTTAACTGATTTATGAATTTGCCCGCATTTACGCAAGTCACGACTTAAGTTTTGCACCGAGTTCGTCCGCAGTTTGGACTTTTACATTGGGAGCAAACAATACTGCTAGACTTTTAGAGCCGTGCTTAAGTTTGGGGCCGTTGTCGATGGAGCTGCAGGGATTATGTCTCCCCTGGAGTCATATTTTGTAGACATTTTACTCATTGTTTGGGAGCCATCCATCTAAAATATTAGATCCAATGTCATTGTAGACAATAATAAGGCCTTGTGATACGGCCATAGCCCCTTGTGTTTGCTTTATATTTATTTTTTGCTCTAGTATGGGCAATTGCCCCCCCCCCCCTAAAAAACGTCCCGGCTACAAAAATATATAACTAATCTTAACTCTGTTTTTCCATCGATTTATCGATATGCTTATTCATAAAAACAAAACAAAAGAAAAACTTTTTAAACTACTTTTGTATGATTTTTTTTTTCTGAATAAATAACCTGATTGTCTTGAAAAACTCCCATCTATATTCAAGCCACCCAAGAAACCACTAAATATGGCAGGTTCCTGCAGCAAACGATATCTAAAATACTACTTACTTTTTCTGTTAGGTGTAATGTGTTTAAGTGTTACCAATCTTGTGATTTGAGATCCGTTGCTTCCTTCCAAACTACCACCTGGGACTTTTTTCCAGCTTTTAATGATGCTTGCATATGACAGAGTCTTGTGACTTTCTAAGGTCTAGAAAAAAAATATTCAAGTTGTCTTCACGTATGAGCACGTCTTCCTTTCTGGACATACGATTAATTACTCATACTCCGGTTCAATTTTTTCCCGTCTATCGGTAAATTTGTGCTGTAATTTTTGTAAAAACCCATTGTAAATGTAAAAAGTAAAAAAAGTAAAAAAAAGCAAAAAAAAAAGCAAAAAAAAGGCAAAAAAGAAAACAAAAACTAGCCATCAGAGCCCGGAAGTCCAAACTGAAAATTTCGGTCTTCCGATATAACTGCTAAAAACCAATTGTTAAGCTGTTCTCAAGGTAATTATTAACACGGCAATATAGAACAGGGAGATCAAGGTGCGACTGGACATACGTTACCCCACAGATCCAAGCACAGCTTAACAAACGGTTTTCGGCAATTATATTCTAACCACACAAATGTCAGCTATGCCCCTTAGGCACAATTCTTGCATTGAGTATTTTTTGCGGCATATTTTACTGTGGATATTTTGGTTGAATTTGAGGAAGTAAAATTGTTCTATACTCCTGGTAAAAGACTAATTTCTTTAGGTTTATTTAAGTTTATCTAATAATCAAATTTAGTGGTTTTGGCTTATAAACTCTGGTTTGATTTTACGTTGAAATTTAGATTTTAACGTTTTCTTTCAGTTCAATAAGTAAATGAAAATTAAACTTCTTGACATAAAAAAAAAATCACCATTATTGACTAGCATAACAGGTGGATTAGAATTCCATGCATAGAATAGAGAAAAGAACGTAGACATTGTGTAAATTTTAACAATAAAAATTAGAAAATATACATACTATTTTTGGTATTCTATTTTTAGATTACTTTTAAAGATTAAGGAAAACGCTTTTAGCCGCTATTTTTAACAGTAATAACATTACAATTTTGCAAATTATTGTCGAATTTACTAAAGAAATTGTAGCATTATCTAAGTTATCCTTCTTTTTCCTTTTTTATTCAGGATAATTAAAAAAGCGAATTTTTCTTAGTAAAAACTGCACACAGCTTACATTTATGACGTCACTTATTTTCTAGAAGAAATTATTGAGAAGGAGAGTCCTTTTTATGGCATGACAAATTCCTGATGTTAATAACATAAGCTACTACAGTGTTATAGAAAAATGCAGTTTTTCGTAAAAAATTGATTTTGTTTAAAAAAAATATTGTTTTTAATTGAAAAAGATTTTTAACCACATCAATTGCCTTTAAAATGAGCCATTAAACAGCTCTCTACAATGTTCCGGTTCCCCGCTATGTGAAAAAAAAGAAGAAGAAAAAACAAAGATGCTGTTGATGCAGAATATTGTGGTTGCAGCCACTTTTCTTGTTTTTCAAGCCAATAGATTTACCTCGTTATTCAAGCCAAGGGACCGTAAGTTTCCCATTAAGGGGTTTCACAAGGTGATTCTAATAGTGTACTCCCTGTTGTATAACGCATCCAACTTCTAAACTACCTCGAGCAGGTTAAATCACCTCTGCACTCGGACTTGTGGCCGAAAAGACAATGATTGGTGCATCGTATAAGGTTGATATAATCCACGCAATGAAGGCGTAAAAATCAAAAATTAAGGCATCCTCTTTTTACAATTTCTCCTCTAATAGTTACAAGGCATCCAACAAGAATCACGGAGCAGAGGCAGACCTAACATAGTTTGCGCATAGGCCCACGCCTAGAAGCAGTAGAAAGTCAATATCTCCCCAGGCTATATTCTCAGCCCTGGTTTCATTCCCGAAACTTTTCTTCACTTGATTCAACTATTTTCGAATAAAATTTTTGAACAAACAAAAAACAATATTTTTTGTTCGTCCGAAAAGCTTTCGATTCGTTTACGCATCCAATTCCCAAACTACCAATTTCTAAGGTACAAGAAGGAATGCTAGCACCTGGTGACTCTTGTCTAGAAGGGTTATCTTCGTGGATCCCTTCCCCACTCACCAACTCAAGTTTGGTGACCCATAAGATGCGGTTCAGGGCCTATTTCGTTCTGAATTTACGTTAAAGATCTTATTATGCAATTATGCCACTCAAAATCTTTCCACGCCCAGAAATGTATATCACCATTAATACATGGGAATACTCTAGTTGCTTTTACAACTTTGCCATCAGCACTGCTGTCACAACGGAGGTCAATAATTATGCTCTAATTGTGCTCGGTACCACAGTCAGTGGCACTATTAGTTTTATTTTGTACTGAGCCCATATTAACCTCCTGCCCCCCCCCCCCCCCACCTTTCTTTTTTTTTTGTCAAATTTTGACACACGTTGTTTTTCACTTTATACGACCAAAGTACGAACTAATAATCGAACCCTTTTGTAAAGTTTGTGACAGCTTATAATTCAGTATAAATTCAATCTAATTGAAAGCAAGTACATATGTAGATAAAAAAAAATAATTCTGCATCAACGCTAATTGCCTGGCCATAAATGATGCTGAATCGGGCTTCCTGATTTCCTTTAAAATTTCTAAGGCTCGCCTCATGCATCTGCAATTCGTTTTTCAAGGGTTCTCAGTAGACCTAGCGGTGGGCATGACCGGTTCTCGAGTATTCTACTTGTTGAGAATCAGTCCTTCAGACATCAATTTAGTCTAATTAAAATGAAGATATCAAGAATCTGGAATTCATAGAAACCTCAATAAAATTTTTATTGGGTTTCAACTTTTTCTTTCTTTCTGATACTACCCCCTCAGGAATTTGATAAAGCGAGGAGCCCAACCCTTGAAATAAATAGTTCTGTTAACAAGCAGTCACTTGTTTTTAAGTTTTTTTGTTTTTTTTTTTATATTCTTCGATACACAGTGATGTTCCTGCAGCCCTCAGAATTGGTACATATCTCGTGTCTGATCATTGTATATATTATCTTCAGAATGATTTCAGAATTATTATTATTTTATTTATTTTTTATTGTCCCCCTGCTGTGGATGTTTCTGAGTCAAATTATATGTTTGTTTCATTTGCTGTGCATGACAATTTGATCTAGATTGGTTTTAGCGGCAGGCGCCTGTTCCTCATTTTCTTCTTCCTCATTTTTAAGTTTGTGTATGCTTTTTTTTCGTCTTCTTCTTCTTTTCGTTATCCCTACATTCCAAGACACTAGAGACTTACGAGGGCATATAAAGATGAAAATGTTTGTTATACATATTTATTGGTAAATTTTGGATTTTGGATAAAATTTTATCATCTAACTGTCGTCTTTATTCATTTCCCCTAGATGAACTTAAAACATTTATCATATATTTTGTCCAGCAGAATTTGCTGTTTTTTTTTTCAAAATAAACTAGTCTTTTTTTTGTAAGAAATATGTTTGATTTTGCGTGGTCAACCTAACTGGTTCTCTGATGAACTGAAAAATCTATTTTTGCTACAATAAAAGAAAAAAAAAAGTTCACTTTCCAGCTTTATTCCTATAAACAAATAAAATGTTAATAAGCCAGTTGGTATGACAAGAGATCTACCACAGATATGCGTTTAAAATTAGCAAAAAGTATATGCAAAAGTCATAGCGCATGAGTGAGACAGATAAAGAGGGAGAAAAAAAGGGTGAGTAGATACGAGAGAAGAGAGTGAGAGAGCGAGAGAGAGAAAAAGGGAGGATAAGAGTAAGGGAATACCTTCAATCCAAGATATTTTGTGTTAAAGTAGAAAAGAGTATACAGGAGCACTTGAGGTGAATGGGCACCCAGTTGTTTACACTCCCAAAGATGTTCTTCTTCAATTCTAGAAGTCAAAAATGCCTCATCCCCTCGAGCAGACACATATTCAGAAATGACTTCATTGACATGGATTGAAAATCGCTCATAATAAAAATCTGAGAATATATCGTCAACACGACCGTTTTCGTTCAAATGCTTTTGTACACCTACAAGAGAATACCAAACATAGAGAGAAGACAATCAAAACACAAAGTGCTCAAAATGCACAAGTTCACTTAAAAATGGCTGTAAAAAACATCAGACACAGAAAATGAATAATTTATTCATTGAATGTTAAGTACAAAACCATCTTTTACTCAGATAGCTCAAAAAATGATTGATCATATGACTGATCCTTATGGGAATGAATGGGCTTGGAAAATCTGCTGCTTCAATATCAGACTTCCAAACTCAATATGCTAAATTTAGCTCCTTGGTCCATTGGCTTAGAGAGAAAAAAGCATTATTTTTTATTAATGCGACAAATAAACAGCGTTCAATCGTCCCACCCGTGTCTTACGTCGTCCCTCTGGTACATTTTGTGCACACCAAAAGTTGGGAAGGGATCATCCGGACCAACTCCGTACACAACCCCCAACTAGCTACTTAGGCCGTAACCTCTAGTTCTATTTCTGCAAGAAACTGTTTGGCTTGAAGAGATTTTAGTAGCGTATTTTGAAAGTGCGGGTCTATTATAGTTGTTCGGCTTGAAGAGATTTTAGTAGTGTGTTTGGAAAACACAGGCTTAATATAGTTGTTATGCAGTAATTACAAATTAGAGTAAACTATGGCCAGTACTAAGTAAAATTTAAGTACTGCGATTCAAAAGATGGCACATTCCACCCCTGTAATTACTGATTGAGGAAACACCGAAATCTGATTGCCACTGGTCCTATAGCTGACCCACACTAGAATATGGATAAGTTTAAGAAGCTATAAAGCCGTCAAAGAAAGGGATGTATAGATTATTTTGAGGGATGTATAGATTATTTTGAGGGATATATAGATTATTTTGGGCCGTCCAAGATATATTTGAGCCGTCCAAGAAAGGGATGTATAGATTATCTTGAGCCGTCCAAGAAAGGGATGCATGGATTATTTTGAGCCGTCCAAGATATGTTTGAGCCGTCCAAGACAGGGATGTATAGATTATTTTGAGCCTTCCAAGTTATGTTTAAGCCGTCAAAGAAAGGCATGTATAAATTATTTTGAGGGATGTAGAAATAATAATATTGTTATAAAGAAACGAAGATGAAAAACCACTTACATAAACAGAGGTAATAGATACTATCTGGTGCGTATTTGCTGCCATCTGGCTTTTTCAATTCCTTCACAAAGAAGCACATGCTTGCATACACTTCCTCTGGTGACATTGACAGAAGTTCAGTCTTAAATGGCTTCAACCCTTTTTTCCCAGAACGCATCAGGTTCTCTAGTTCCACGTTCTTCTCAGTTACCCATTTCTTCCATGCATTCAAACCATATTCAGTCTAAAAAAAACGTGTTCAAATAATGAATATTTAACACAGCTTTAAACACAGGGTATTGTACCGCTTTTGGACTAACTTTAGAAAAATTACTCATTTCCTTGGATGTTACATTCAAATTCTGAGTATATCTGTAGGAGAACAGTCACAAAAGAAAAAAAAAATTGGGAAAATAGGATTATTGTGGTTGATCGGACGTATTATTCCAATTCAATCTCAACCCCAGCCTAATCGTAAGCAAGCACTTATCTTTGCAGAAGCTTCTTAGAGCTTAGAGATAGTAAGTTTATATAGAGGTTTGGTTCTCAAACATTTGAGACATTTACATTTGTCTCAAACATTTACATTTATCTTTTTTCCTAGTTCTATAGGAAACACAAATTTCAACATAATTCCCGAAGCAAAAGCTATTGCCAACGTCACCAAATCCGACCGTAATTCACACAAGAATCATGCTTTTCTAGTTTCAACATTTAATATGGCATGGAAAAAAAGAAATAAAAAATACGGCACTGGACTTTACAGTCCCTATCGGCGGTGCTGATCTCCATTTCATGGCCCTTCAATCAGGAAATGTCATGGGGGGTTGGGGCCAGGCATCCTGTACTCCATACACCCTTCCTTTTTACCTTCCCCAGATTTCATTTACCACTAGGTCGACTGTGGCTGAGTTTACAGGGTCACATCACTATCCGTCGTTCCAAAGTAAATAACCAGCAAGAATAGAACTCAACCCCTGTCCTTATGGACAAAGAATTTCTAGTCTAGCGTGCTAACCACTTGACATTTAATATGAAGATCTAATCAAATTAACTGAACCACTAACAATTTAATATGGCATGCTATTAAAGAAAAGGAGAATTCTATTAGTCCAGTAAAAGTACGGGGAAAAGTGGGTCGACCCGGACAACAATTGCAACAAAAGGTTTTTTTTACACCAAAATGTTCCGAAAAAATCGCTGAACAACATATCCAAAATCCGCTAAAATCGCCCGCCGGGAAAACCTTCTGGGACTGCTTAAAGGGGGTGAAAGGGGTGAAAAATCCTTTTTTCGATTTTTGTTATTTCAGTCCGTTCAGAGACTCGATTCTGGTATAAATCAACTCGCTGAAACCGAAAATGATATCACTTTTATTGTCTCACTTCTCTAACTTATATTAAACTACAAAAAATAAGATTTTAATACCTCCATTGCCAAAATAAAAGAAGTAGCTTTTCTTCCGAAGTTTTACAGAAAGATCAGATCAATGGACGCATGAAATACTTCGAACAGCCTGCGAAGAGCAATACAGGAAAATTTCGAATTTAAAGGAGCAGAGGTACCTCACTCTTTTTTGCTTCGCTAGTCGTCGGGAACTTGGTTATCTGATGAAAATCAAACTTGTGAAAACTAGACTTTAGAAAAAGAGAGACTAAGCATAGACGCATAGAAAATTGAATATTCTAGTCTATACGGCCCATTAAAGAATAGATACAGTTAGGTTTCGAAAAAGCAGGCTGCAAAGCGCACACAACAGGATCGGCTATGACAATCGCGGACTCTGAGTCGACTGGAAGCTCTTTGAAAGACCTCACTATCTTACTTGAGTATTTCACGCTCGCATGAGCTTTTTGGGTTCAATCAGACACATTATGGAAGACACTGGATTAGGAGAAGTGCTTGAGCAAATTTACAAGAAGAATACAGTAAAGCATATCATGAGCGGGAAAGCACTATCTCGAGCAGTTTGCGCGCATAATATCATTGATAGAGCTCTTGCCATTTTGATATTTGACAACAAGCACAACTCGACGGAACACAATGAAGATAGGGAATTTGAGACCCACGATGATATTGATGAAGCCCTTGTGATCTTCGAGGGTCTTGATGCTGGCGAGGTCTCTATGGAAAATGTCAACTCGTGCGAAGTCGTAACTAGTGCTGCTAACAAACTAAGAAAGAAGAAGGAGGAGCTAAGGGGCAATCGAACAGCATGCTTGTGGTTTCAGTACATGGACATGGTGAAAGTATTGCAAAATTTTACTAGAGCAGAGAGGTGCAGGAACTGGGATCTGTATTTGGATAGCCTTGAACAGATGCTTCCGTACTATGTGGCAGCAGGGCACAACCTGTATGCGAAGCCCGCTCGTCTTCGTCTCCAAACTATGGTTGACCTGAAAGAAAACAATCCAGAGCTCTACTCAAGTTTCAAAATCGGTCAGTTTGTTATAAGAAGAAGCAATCGATACTGGGCTGGATTGTCACCGGATCTAGTCATTGAGCAAGCTCTAATGCGCAGTTTGAAGAAAACAGGTGGACTAACTCGTGGACGGGGGATCACACAAAATCGGCGTCTGATATGGCTTTTTCGATGCCGATCTGTGCTGAAGTAAATGCCTCAATGCAAGGTCTGACTAGCCTGAGTTACTCAACAAATGATCAACACGTCGAAACGTTCCAATGGCGGATGAAGATAGATACTGATGACACGGTGGCGGTCCTAGACTTTTTGCGAACACTGATTCCGTTCAGAGAACACGGAGGGTTCCTCAACATCGATACCGGCCTAACGGCAGCAGCTAATGTAGATGCAGACACCGCGATAGAAGTTGGAGCCCGAATTCTAGACGAAATGACTGGGAAGGCAGCTGATTCATTTTCGTTCCAGAAGAAAGACAAGACTGTTAGAATGGCATCCAAATCAGCTGTTAACAGCGATGGTGAACTGGTTCATGTAGATCAAGGGCTTCTGCTCCAGCGCTTAGCTACGGAGGCGAACCGGGAAGAATTCGATCTTTGAGACCTCTTGTCGTATGAGCTTTGTACGCATCCCCCATTCCTTTTTGGATCCTATCAAGTTCTGCGTCTTGTCGACAAACCATTTCTGTCAAACGCAACTCGAAAGGCGTCAGGGGACCACTCGGATGAACCCTTAGACTCGTGCCACTATGTCGTTGACAGCGGCTGGCTGCACAAGAAACTGACTTGGCAATCGAACTCTACATTTGACTTCATTTGCGAAAGTTACGTCAAGTATGTCACCTCTTGATTTGGAAAAGCTTCGGTAGTTTTTGATGGATATGAGAATGGTCATTCGACGAAAGGTATGGCTCACCTCAAACGTTCCAGGGGTACACAGTGCACAGTGGTAGAATTCACTGGTACAACAATGTTAACAAGAAAGAAGGAAGTTCTTGCAAAACTGGACAAGCAAGCAGCGGATAATTCTAGCAATAGGGGAAAAATTGTCCACAGCAGGTTGTTCGGTACAACATGCCTCTGCTGACGTGGATGTCCTGATTGCAACCACAGCCATTCATAGTGCAAGAACTCAATTGATGTGTCTCAACGGCAAAGACACCGACTTCCTTATCCTTCTCCTCTATCACGTCACTGCCACCCACAAAGGCCTGTATTTCAGATCCGAGACGTAAGCTTCAAATGAACATAAGCTATGGAATATTTGCTCCATCAAAGAAAAACTAAGGGACATGTGTGGTGCAATCCTACTTCTGCACGCGTTTCTAGGCTGTGACACCACTTCGAGATTCAAAGGAATTGGTAAATCTGTCGGACTGTCATTGTACCGGTCCGATCCGTCTTTCCGTGAGGCCGCCAAGTCTTTATGTACTCGAAGACTACGAAAGACGAGCTCATTAAAGCTAGTGAGCAAGCTCTTTTGAGAATTTATAAAGGAAAGCCTGAAGAAACTCTCGTGTCCTTGAGACATCGTCTGTTCTTGGCCAAGCTTGCTTCCTCTTCCGCATTTGTCTGCCCTGATGGGATGGCTCCCACACCTTCAGCTGCGAAGTTCCATTCTTTTCGCGTGTATTTGCAGGTAATGGAATGGAAAAGCGAGGCTGCTGCGATGAAACCAGAGAACTGGGGATGGCGACTCTCTGCGGATAGTTCCATCTCAGTAGTGACGGAGAAGAAACCAGCTGCCCAAAGTCTTCTTCAAATTATCCGCTGCAAATGCAAATCAGGATTGCGATACGGCCAGATGTACTTGCCGTAAGTAGGGCATGCCCTGCACACTTGCTTGCAGAGAGTGCATGGGAAGAAGCTGTAATAACTCTGAACCAACATCTCTAGAAGAAGAAGAATCTTAGTGTTTTGCAATAACAGTGGTTGTGCTCTTTTGTAGTGCTCATTAATGAAATGATGATTCTCAATATTATGTGATCTAAAAATGATGATTATCAAAACTGTGATTTATATATAGACGTGTTAACGTTTTTTTTGTCCAACTGTAAAAGAAGCCGATAATAAGAATAATTTTTTCAGTTTCTATGCGTCTATGCCTATAGTTTCCCTTTTTCTGCAGTCTGGTCTTCACATGGTTGATTCTCATCGGATAACCAGGTTTCCAACGGTTAGCGAAGCAACAAAGAGTGGGGTACCTCTCTGCTCCTTTAAATTGCCGTTCGAGATTTTCCTGTGTTGCTGTTTGAAGTATTTCAGGCTTCCATTGATTTGATCTTTCTAACACTTCGGAAGAAAAGCTATTTCCTTTGTTTTTGCGATGGAGTTATTAAAATCTTATTTATAGTTTAATATAAGTTACAGACGTGTTACAAAAAAAGTAACATCACTTTCGGTTTCAACGAGTTGATTTATACCAGAATCGAGTCCCCGAACGTACAGAAATAACAAAAATCGTAAAAACAAAAATTTCACCCCTTTCACCCCCTTTAAGCAGCCCCAGGTTTTCCCGGCGGGTGATTTTTCACGGATTTTGGGTATGTTGTTCAGCGATTTTTTCTGAACATTTTAGCTTTCTAAAACAAAAAAAGCTTCCTAATTGTCAAAAAAGAAAAAACCGATTTTTTTTTTTTGAGCAGCCGTAGAAGATTTTTCCGACGGGCGATTTTAGCAGATTTCGGATATGTTGTTCAGCGATTTTTTCTGAATATTTTAGTGCAAGAAAAGCTTCCTAAATGTCAAAAATGGAAAACTATTTTTTTGCCCCCTTCTACCCTCTTTAAGCAGCCCCAGAATGTTTTCCCGGCGGGCAATTTTAACGGAATTCGGATATGTTGTTCAGCAATTTCTTCTGAACATTTTGGTGTAAAAAAATCTTTTGTTGCAATTTTTCCCGGTCAAACCGTACTTTTACTGGACTTTATACGCTGCAATTAAAAATTCGCATTGTCTGCAATAAATTTGACGGAAATTGCAACGATTTCGCAGCTCAGCACGGAAGCCACGTTAGGACTGCGATTTTCATGTTTGATGAAAATCGACCAGGATGATGGTAAGTTTTTTTTTCAATTATATATGCAGAAAAAAAAAAGAAACAAACATATACAAATTATGTTGCAGTTAAACGACAAAACCAAATAAAAATTAAGAACCAATGAATGACAAAACCTTGAGAATTTGTCAGCTATCCAAGCTAGATAGATGAAACTTACAGAAATAGATCTACAACCTAGTCTAAATCAGGTCCAATCAAACCCAACATAGCCTATATAAAGACAAATCTAGTTATTATGTTGACATCAAACATGTAAAAATTAATAAATTTTCAACTTACCCATTAAAAATTATAGCTGAAAGGCTCTTGGGTCTTAACCAAAAATAAAAATATTAATGTTTTTTAGTGTTTACGATGATAAGTGTTTTTATTATGTATGTTTCTTTCTCCATACTCCTCTAAGTGCATTTCTGTATGTACAGAGGGTTCAAATATATTATTACTAATGTCAATTTTTTTGTTTCGACAACAGCGCAATCACACTAAGTAAGAAAAAAAAAATTGTTGGAAATAACAGCCAGATACTTGGAAGAACTGTTAAGGCAAACTCGATGGCAAACTAACAGGAGATAACCTACTTATTCTTCGAACCAGAAAAGAATCATATATGCAAGAATAAGAGTAAATGAGCAAAACATGAAAAGAAGAAGGTCCTTTAGAAAAATAGTGGTAGCAAAAAGACATAACTGAATTTAATTTCTTCTTATACAAGACCATATTGTCCAATGAGTGATTACGACCTGCTACCTAAGGAGCCCCTAATCTCGAGGAACATACGGCTGGCTTTTTAAATAAAATTCAAGAAATGAGTAGAAATCTAAAAAGACAAGCACACAAACGATGTCGTTTACAAAATACAATGAAAATGTATTTCGACATACAAAATCCGATTTACTGTAATTGTGGGAATTTAAGAATATTAAAATCCCAAAGAATTGCTCAAATGCAGCTTTTAGTTTAATAGAAATTATTAAAAAAATATTAGAAATAAATAGTCACAAATCAAATTTCTACATTTTAGATGATACATGTCAATTCTGGCCCTCTATTAAATTGATTTTGATATTTCACCAAAGCGCGCTCTATCTAAGTTGCCCAAAGATTTAGTCAGCATACGATCTTCGTCCGGTGTTGCTCTTCCGAAGTATGAGAGTCATTACGAAAAAAAAGACAGACGGTACAGTGAAAAATAAATGATTAAATAAAAATAAAAAACGATTGAAGAAATTGTTAGAAAAGTCTTTTGAAAAGGATAAGAAAATAAGTCATCTTAAGCACAAATGAAAACTAAAACAACCAGAAACAGCACATAAAAGTCAGACGAAAATGATAAATGCAAGAAGAAAAGTGAAAAACCAGAAAAAAAGAGAAGACAAGAATAATTAAGGTCATAAAAATAAGTCAAAGCAAATGAACACCGATTACTCCTGCCAAATCTAGGTTAGAACAAAATAAGATACACAATTCATTTCATTTACAAGGAGTAACCGAATTGTGTATTTTATTTGGAAGCCACCTGAATTTGGTTGAAGTAAACATTTACATTTGGTTTGTTTTAATCACCTTTAAAGATGGCGTGGACTTTGGAGTTTCGTCCTTCTCCGATTGGACAGTTTTCTTTTTCTTCTTTGATTTTCCATTTGACCTTCTGCTCTTTCTTCTTTTTCCTTTATGCATAGTTTCTTCTTCGTCGTCAAGAGAGAATATCTGCTCATCGTCTCTCTCGCTCGATTCCGATACTGGCTCTTGATTGAAACTCAATTGACTTCGAGATTTACAAGTTTGACTTGTAACACTACTTGAGGGTTCACCTGATACGCCTAAAAGATATAAAGATGGATTGAATTTGAATTTTCAAACCTACAGGTGAAGAAAGGCCCTGCATTTGTAGTGCTTTCAACCTCATCTTCACTGCATAAACTTGTTTGACCTCACTCTTCCCAATAAAAGTTGTCTCGTCAAAGTCAAACAAACTTGAGTGCGTCAAGAAAATTCATTTGAATATACATCTGTTTTATTGGATTGCTTATATACTGAATTATTGGACAGGTTATTGTTTTATTGGAGATTTTAACCAGGTTTGGGGTTAAAAGGTTGAGGTGGTAGGGGGGGGGGGGGTGGAATTATCGTCAATCTGAGAAAAATGAACCTCGGATAAAAACTAAAAGAAAGCAAGAAAAATATTTTGAAAAATGAATTTAATGTCCTTTTCGATTTTTCACAGGAATGAAGCATGGGGAGAGGGACGATCTGACTCACAGGACCGAAGTAAGATTGAAACCGTTACAATTAAGGAAGAGCTAGAAAATTAATTTTACGAACACTGAATGCTAACCAATTACACACCATCCCACAACTTTAAATTATACTGTTTGTGTTCCTGAAGATATGATTTCTAAACTCTTTATGAGGTTCTGATAATACCAGGATCAGATCATTTTCCAGTTATTTGTCCAAGTCTCTGGAAAAAGACACGTCAGGAAGTTCGGAAAAGCCAAAATAAGAAAACTTAAGCGGAGATACTTCAGTGGATATTATGAGGTTGTTAGTCGTATATCATGCGACGAAGTATTGGACGAAAATAAGGATGCATCAGTCACTTCTATCAAGTTTTTAAATGTTCATTAAACATTTCTCTAGGAAGCGATAGGTTAATATATGGAAAGAGCTTTACCATTTGTATCTTGAAAATCCCGACCCTATGAAATTTGGGAGGAGACCAAGGAAGCAATCAATATGGTGAGCTCTACAGAGTCAAGAAAAAGGCTTATGCCAGGTTGACTCAGACTATCTGTCTTGGCCTTTTCTCCAATTACCCATGGCTTGATGGCAGCGTGATTTTAATTAAAAAATCAACGGATGGTTGTACAGATGCATATTGCGAATAAATTTTGCAAAAATTTGTAAATGTTTGAGTTGTCAAAATTGATATTGCTCAATCTGGTGTTCTAAATTTAGTGAAGGCTTCGTAGATGAACAAGGGTATGCAAAAGTAATACTGATTTACCCCTGTAGTTTTAAAAATTGCTAGGAAACTTAAAACCTCCACGGGGATGGATGGCCAGAATTTTAATGGTTCTAGATCTGCAAATAGCAGTTACAATGTATTTTTTATTAAGAATTTCATTAAAAAGCAAATCCCATATCAAATTTTTGAAACGAAACACCAGGGACTTTTGTTGATTGTAGTTTGAATTAGAACGTACAGTGAAATCACATCGTCTGCGGCGACAAGAAGCACACGTTTGCATGAACGACCTCGTAATTTGGCAGCCATACCCAGAGCTGTTCTTAGGGTTGATAGCTCCTAGAGAAAAATTAATTACAGCACCCCCTTCCAACTAAAATATAAGCAAAAAAGTCGAATTTACATTATTTACAGCACCCCCTTCCGACTCAAA
>JAQQPU010009169.1:21631-33506 GCA_029168905.1 Artemia sp. Kazakhstan ARC1039
GAAAAAAGTCGAATTTACATTATTTACAGCACCACCTTCCGACTCAAATATAAGAAAAAAAGTCAAATTTACATTATTTACAGCACCACCTTCCGACTAAAACATAAGAAAAAAAAGTCGAATTAAAGAGAAAAACTTGATGAAAGTGGGTGACTCTTCAGCCACGACACCCGGAGCAGCTTGCCCCGCTCGCCCCTCCCTTTGAACGCCTCTACCCGTATGTATATCAAACATAACTTAGAGCACATTCATCAAATCTTAGATTGTAAGTGGATGTGCTCTTTGGGCAAGCTACTATCATGTTAATTGTAGAAGAATTTAAGCAATTGAAAGGAAAGAATTTCGTCTTTTGGGTGGTATGTGCCAACTTTAGTGTTATACTTACTTTTTAATGTTGTTTCAATAATTTGGATGTTGGTAACTCCCGAGATCACAAGCTGTGAACACTTTTATCGGTGCTGTAATGGAACTGCAGCAGCTTATTTACTTGATATTATTTAATTTTAACCAACTATAATTACCATTCGTGTCCAACTAGGAATACGGTAAGCATCTTTAGGAAAAAGATGAATACAAAAACACACAGCATTGGGGGCGTTGATTTAAATGCTAAAAATTCTTTCTTGGTTGAGACGCAAGAAGAGTGAGTCACATTTATGGTTTGTCACTTCGTTTATAAGTGCTGTACTTTTATTTAGTAGAGTTGAAGTGAAATCATTTTAACTTAATAATGTAAATTAGTTAGTAGAGTCTTTGTACATATGACAATTCGCCTTCAAAAATAACTATTTTCCTTTAATTTGTTTGTTAACCATGGAATGACTACATGAATTGGCTTCTAAATTATTTTTTTTGTGTGTTTGAAGAAAAGTCTATCATTTTGTTGTACCAATTCGCCAGGCCTTTACGAAATATCTCAGATATAATACGATTAACAGTCAATCCGTTGCTTTGATGTTAAGGCCTTTAAGAATTGAAAAAAAAATTGTTCAAATTAAGTTCTGGAAGAAAAAAAAAACAACAAAATATTCTTAATTACTAAACACAGAAAAGATCAGAGGAACATTATATTGGTATTATATTTCAGAATTAATGAGTTTCTTGGAGGTTTACTTGTTTGTCGTCATTGTATTTGTGATTAGCTTTCACGTCTGGACTCCAGTAAATAACTATTTCTTTTTTTTACGCATATCAATAACGTGTTTTCTACCCGATGTAGAAGCTATGCTTCTTGGGTGGATTGTTAATTATATTGTATAATAGATTGAAATATAGAATTTCACAACAATACTTACCAAATTCTGCTCCATCATTAGTGTCGTTATGATTTTCGACTCCATTCTCCGTCTTATTTTCATTTTCTTGTTCTTCAGCAATCATTGCCGCCATGGCGATCAAATCTGCTTCTACTGGATCGTTGGGTGTTTCATTCTGTATTTTCTATAAAACAAAAATGATTAATTAGAATTAATCAAGGATAGAAAACCTGCAGGATTTTATTAAATTTGAAATCGGTCTATACTCTAAAGCAATACAACCTAGCCTAATTATAGCGAACACATGGGATGCATTCGTCCCTGAAAGATCAGATAGCAGAGCCCTTTTACAGGAGAATTAGGAAATAGTCCTAAATAGTCCTTTTACAGGAGAATTAAGGAAAGTCCTAAACAAGGACGTTTCTTTTGCCATTGTAGCCACTCTCCCGCCTAAATTGTGACTCAATATATCCATGTCACTGAGATATCAAATCCAGATTAGACTGAGATGACAGCTCACATATTTGTATAGAATTATCACCACAGATGTGGTGATAATATTCGCGAATTCCCTTCTAGAATGTGTTTCACACTACTGACACTTTTAGTATTGTACATTTTCATCAGTCCTGTCGTACTAACACAATATTAGAGATTAGTGTGACCATCTAGCACCTCCACAAAATAAATTATAACTCAAAGCGTTTAAATTAGAAAGATATATTGTTTATTTTAGTTTTGATTTAAAACAACAAAATGGTTGAGTAAAACACAAAAAAAGGACGAAAAACAAAACTTCATCAATAAACAATTAGATTATGCTCAGGATATCACTCAAAACTCGTATATTACGTGCAACAGAAGAAAGTCTTAAAGGTGCTCAAGGGCACCTTTTCTAGCATTTATTCCTTGCTCTGACACAACTTCACAGGGATCAAGAACTTGATACTTATTCAAAAGAGATGAGTTTCTCTAGAATAGCAGTATTCGTATAAAAAACTTCAAATATCTGCACAACGCGGACCTAATTTTATTTTCTCTGTTTCTGTGAGCCATTCCAAAAGCGGCGAAAGGTAAAGGCCCTGCTCTCTACAGCTTCGTCAAAATTTGCTGATTAAAAGAAATTAGTTTAGCATAGCTCACTCGCAGGATAGAAACAAGTTTGTCAAGGCAGAGTTCTAGTGGTTCTCTTATCTCGGCCATATAGAAGACCTAAGTATTTAATCGACCTAGGACCTAAGTAGAGTTAAGTATATAAACAAAGATTTGGCACTTAAGAAGCTAATTTTTGTTACAAATAGTATATAGAATCAGACGGATGTTTATGGATTTGGAAGCAACAGCCAACAGAACGGGGTTCCCCAAAAATTGTGTCTGGTGCCACCTCTCCTCAAAAATAAATTACTATGTATTAAATTAACAATTACGACCCAGGACACTTGAAAGCAGAGGGATTTTTTCTTCGAGAGCGGGTAATTTTATCTTTTTGCTAAAATTAGGAGCTCTCTCTGTCTAAGACAGGTTTCCTCTAATAAACATCTATTACATGATTTTCTATTTCAACAACCAGTAAGAATATAAGAAAAAATGATACAACTATCCCTTAACGCATTCTCTTTGAAGGTTTAAGGATCCCGGTAAGGCTGATTAAAGAAAAGATGGCTTTTAACGATTCTTTTACTACATTTTATCAGAAAAATTAAAGGCAAAATAAGAACGTGAATTATATTTAAATTTGTGCTAAAGCTTATAACTAATGATGTTTTGCTTACTTCGCGTAGAAAAGAAGTTTATGCTGGCTTCTCACAAGATTTTTCGCAATGAATGAGCATATGAACCTCTCAGTGCTAAAATATGAGCTTTCTTTTAGCTAAAATGTACTAAAATATAAGCTTAAAATTTACATAAACTCAAAAATTTAAACTAAAATGAGCTGGATTGAACTCAAATATGAACAAAAAATTTGGGTTCAATCAATTATGAACCCAAATTAAGATGGGTATACATCATAACTGTCGTTCATAGAGACAGAGTGGAGTTTCTATATGTATTTTTAAACACATTGGTATACCCACCAAAGAAATTTTAGCCCTATAGGACATAAAAGGTGCCAACCCATGAAACCCTTTCTAAAGACCACCTCCGTCAACCTTGGCCTGACACTCCAGTTTGGAGTTCTCAGAATCTAAGAAGAATATCTGAAACAAATTAAAATAAAACTACCCACTCATTGAGAATATGCAACGTTTTTTTTATATCTGATTTTGGAATAAAAAAATAATTCGTCCATGTTGCTGACAGTGTTATACATACCTGATTTTACAAATGCAGATACAATTACTGACAGACTATGATATAATAAATGTTAATATAAGGTAGCGTCCCATTGGAGACACCAATCTGTTAAATACTCTAGTTTATTTCCTTTTAATAAAAAGGGGTTTCATTTATGAGCCTAAACAGAATATGAACTTTGTTCATGATTATGAACCCAGCTGGCGATTTGTAGACATATTTTTATCTACAATAACCTTTTTTTGTATCTAGAAATTTGAGGTTTTTAATTGATTCAAATGATTGCTTAAATGATATACATTCTTCATTTGAAAAATATGGACTTTTCAGTCAAGACTATTTAGCCATCTTCCTTTTTTCTCTTTATACGAGGTGTGTTGAACCGATACAGTTTGCAAGAGATCATGTATAGACAATATATTTCTATAAATGAACAATGTAGGCAAGATTTTAGCCTGAAAACTATGATATCATCCTATCAAATGAGCAGCAAACGTCTCCCAAGAAAGAATGGCGAATAAACTCAAGATTCATTTTTCTTCACGTCTTCGAAGATGACATTCTTTTAATCCCGAGGGAACAAGCATCGAATCTTATACAGAGTTTTGATAAGTCGACAACATGGTTAAAACTAGCATATAATGCAAAAAAATTACAAAGAGAAAAAGCACCGGGACCAACAAAAGGAATAGATGTCAAGAGGGAGGCAGTTTACTAATAAAAAAAAAAAACTTTTACCGCAGAAGAATTTTTTCAAAGAAAAGTAGATCTAAATTAAACCAAAGATGAGTAGAAACAAAGTCAAATGATTTTTCAAGCGTGAGACTACCATAAACCACCATCAATTTAATTGAACATCTTCTCAACATTTCTTGAAATTTTCACCTTAATATCCTTAGCCAAAGAGTATGGGTAACTTAAAGGTTTCAACTTAATACTAAAAAGTAAAGTAAAAATAAAGTAAAAGTTTCAACTTAATATTATAGGCTATTCTTAGGATATCGTTATTGCACTACCTATGATTCTGTAACGACAAAAAATCCCATTTTCAATACTTATGTATTGGAACTGAAAATCTTAATAGTTTCATTGACTCAAAAAGTAAGTAAAACAATGTTTAATGGCTTACCTCTATGTAGGCGCAAACTTCTTCGTGTGTTCGGCTAGTTAGAGGAATAAATATAGGAACAGGTATGGGTATAGGCATAGGCAGTGGAAATGGAGCTGGAGCACTATACATCATCATTGGGGCTGGTATATACATTGGGACAGGTATTGGAATGATTGACATCGTAGAATCTGAAAATAATAAATTCAAAACTAAAGAAAAAGAGAAAAATATGATACTGTAGTAACCAATGCACAGTATAAGTACTAAGAAAAAACATTGTCCTTAAAATTTTCGAGTGGGTGTTCAACCACTTGCTTATCTTTCTTCCGAACACGCAGGGAAGAACAGCCAACATTGCAGTGAAAAAGACTTTCAGTGCAACTAGTTCAGAGACTACTTTACATAACTGTGCGTACAACACGCCAAATTGCAGCCCCATTATTGAGCTATGCACTGGAGCTTTAAATTTGTTTTCTAGTTTAAATAGTCTTGCGAAAATTATAATCGTGGCGAAAATAAAGATACCTTATTTGGTTTTGGGCAGGATAAGTAAACTCCACCCGAACGATTATGTGTAACTAATTTCAAAGGGAAACTACTTCAAAAGAAAATGTATGAATACTCTTTTTTCACACATCATAAAATCATGAAGTGTGAGTATGGTATTTGGTTTTGAGCACGATATGAGAACTCCACTTCGATGGTTGTGTTTAGACAGGTTCTAAATGAAATCCGTGTCAAATGAGAAAATGCGAAAACTCTTTTTTCACGCATCATAAAATCATGCAAATGAGAGATAAGCTCCTTGATTTTGGAGACAATGTGTGAATTCACTTGAACAATTCTTTTCTGATAAGTTTCAAATAAAACTGTAATACACCTCGAAGCCTGGAAGGTACCAAGCTCACCATTTTAACATCAGTCAATGAAGAACTGTTGTTACACGAGATAAACGACGCACAGGCATTTAATATTCCAATTAAACTCCAAAAAAATAATTAAAATTTTATCTTCCTTAAGATTACTCTCTGTAGAAATTTTGTTTTTAACATAAAGCTTCTCTTTAACATAATTTTTCTTTTTAAATGCAATTTTGATATTTTTATAATTTTTCATAGAATTGGCTATAAAAAATTTAACAAATCAAATGTCGGAAAAGAGAATGAAGCAATGGATTCAACAAGCTTAATTGAATAGGATGCAAATCTTTAAGTTCATAGAACCTGTCAAATAATCCGTCTCAGAACTGACAGACGAACACACAAATACCATTGTCACGAACACCATCAAAATCCGACCGCTGAGTATACACCGCAGAGCTCAAAATGAAAGAGCATATGAATTTTTATTTTGTCTTAAAGGAGAAAGAATCAATGAATTTTTTTTTTTATCTCTTAACGACTACTCATAAGCTCAAAGGGCCGAATTTGCATCGTCGTTAAATAAATATAAATATCACGGTCAATAGCTATATAAAATACTAACATACTGTACACTCATCAGTCTAATATCTATTTGAAATGATCGAACTACAAAGGGTGTATTACCTGTAAAATCAAAAGGAAAAGAAATAATATTAATACTACTACTACTAACAACTCACCGCAGCACCAAGCCGCCTAAGGCCAACACAGCTAAATACGCTCGTACTCCATCCCATCTATTCTAAGCATACCTCTTTACACCCTCCCAGGAAGTTTTCATTCCCTTAAATCTTTCTTATGACATCCTCCCACCCTAGCCTAGGACGGTAATCTTTGGCAATCTGTCATCCCTCATCCGGAGAACATACCCGATCCATCTCAACCTTTCTCTCATTATAGCCCTAGAAAGCGGAATTGAACAACACTTTTCGTAGAGCCTTCTGTCAGTCGGGTACCCAAGACAATCCGTAGACAATTTCTCTGGAAAACATCAAGCAAATCTTCCTTCGTTTTTCGGAGCAATCACGCTTCAGAACCATACTGGACCACTGTCATCACTTTAGCATCGAATATTCTAATCTTAGTTCGCAAACTTATCTTCCCATTCTTCCAAACTATTTTCAACTGCGAAAAACACCCTTGGCCTTGGCTATTCTGATTTTAAGATCTTTACTGCATCCATCATCTTAACTAATAATACTACCTAGTTAAGTAAAGCTGTCTACTTGATCTATCTTTTCGTTACCCAGAATCACCTTTTCACCTGCACTTATTCCTAACCTTAGTCACTTAGCCTTCTCAACATTAACTTTTAAACCTATTCTTGCACTGAGAACTCGATATACTGTGCTTAACTCCTAACTTAATACGAAACCAGGTACTAACGTCATTTCCTACCTTAGCCGCAGTAGTACTACTCTCGTACATAGCACTAGTCACTTTAATGTATTTGCCTGGTATACCATACAAGAATAAAACCTTCTCTAAAGCTCTTCTATCATTTGAATCGAACGCTTGCTTGCAATCAATTAAACTGAGAACTAAATGTATTTGATGGTACTTCTCAATTAATAATCTAAGAGTGAAAATTTGGTACACATTCTCTACCCTTCCAAAAACCGCACTGTTCTTCTCTTAAAACTGTCAACAGCATCACTAAATGTAAAAAGTATCACAATACTAAGTAATTTGCTACCTACAGAAAGCAGGCTAATGCCTCTATATTTACCACAATCAGTCTTATCACCTTTCTTATATAGGGGTTTGATTCGGTGCTTCCCCAAAATTAAATCTCCAGGTACTTCCCCTTTTTCAAAAATCATTCATAATCTTCAGTAGCTTTTTTCTGACCACATAACCACCATATCTAATAAACTCATTTACTACACCATGCGCACCTGGGCCCTTATTTTTAAAAAATCCTTTTAGTACTGTCACTACTTCTTCTTCACAAAATATATAGTTATCTTCCAGATCTTTGGCAATCTTATCCACGGCCTCAACTTCACACCTCTTTAGTTCGTATTTTAATGCTTTCTACACTTTCTTTACATTTTTCTTATTTTCATAAGATCTATTACTCCGATAATGCTTGTACAAGCCCTTCCTCATCTTTATTAAACATAAATCATTTTCACAAATATTCCTAGCTTCGTTCCAACATTCTTCCTTAAGACACCATCAGCGACTTCACAAATTATTTTCCTAAAATAATTCCACAAATCTTCTACATCGTCTAATTTTAAACTCTCCTCTTTATTATTGAACTGTTCCTAGAAATTTTCTCTCAAAAACTCATCCTGGAGTTTACCAGCGTCATAGCTTCCCGGGAGGAACTGAAACTTCCTAAATTTCAGCTTCAAAGTAACCCTCGACACAACTAGATGGTGATCCTTGCTTGCACCATCAATAACAGCACTCCTATATACCCAAGTATCTTGCACTGATCCTGCCAGTCTTCAGTTTATGGTAACATAATCAATAAGGTTAGCTGTCTTATACCATTATGTGAATACATTGTTAACGTATTGGCCATTTTATGACCAAATACTGCATTGTTTATAACTAAATTGTTATACCTACAAAATTGCAGCAGCCTGTAGCCATTACCATTTTCTTTTCCTACACCGTGTTTACCTAGGTTAGGATACCATCTATCCCTACTTACCAACGCGTTAAGATCTCCAAATGTAAACACCACGTTTCTACCAGGGACCTTGTCTATTTGTTCATGTAGCTGTAAGCGAAATTCATCTAAGTCACTACTATCTTCGTCAGTCGGTTCAACAGGAGCATATACTACTATAACTGAAACCCACCACATTTCAGTCATTAAATGACCAACTATTATTCTATTATTAATACCTACCCAATCTAAACAAGACTTAGAAGCTTCCTTATTCATCAGGAGCCCTATTCCCTCTCAATGTACCCATCCTTCCTGCCTGAATGAATAAATTCAATATCACATAATTTCATGAAATCTAAATTTGTTAGTAAAAAAAAAAATGTCGATACGATAGTTATTTTTAACGCTGTAATATTCCAAGTTAGACGTCCAGGTTTCAAAGTGACTTTCTCAAAGTGTGGTCACCAGTTCAAATTGAGTCGGATAGCAACTCCTGAAAGCAAGGATTATGCAAATTCAGTTTCTTGTTGAAATGTGGGCTCTGATTTAAGGAGAGTTATGAGCACAATATAGTTTTTCATCGATGACAACTGCCAGGGCAGGCACCTGGCTTGTAGGTTTAACCATAACCTACATAATTTCATCGTAGAGATACAGGCTAGGGATCAAATTTTTTTGCTTCAAGGAATCTTGGAAACAAGTACTCTTCTACCAATACTATCCAAGCGATAATCAGCTGGACACAGCTTCACCACCTCCTTCGGTCCTGTTGGTTTTAGAGTTGATGGGTTGTGAGACGGGATTTTTGAATTTTAGACTCTCAATATCTACAAGAAGAAAGCGAATGAAAGTGTATGTGATGTTGTTTATTTTAATATGTTTAGTTGAAGGGGTTAGCGTCTGGTTGCAATGGGAACGAAATGCAATACGATTTTACTTCGTGTTTCCCGTTCTGGTCATGCTTCTCATTAAAGGCAAGAAGAGCAACATTTGAAAAGCTAAGCAGTAATCTATCGGTGGCTTCGGAAGACTTCCCTAATCATATCAGTGGGAAGGTAGCTCCCTGCACAGGAGGTAGTGCCACAGGAACACAGCCATTGCCATAACAAACAGCCAGCAATGAAAAACGATTTCTAAGAAATTTTGATTCCGTCAAGATCATACTACTGAGCGAGCAAATATATATTTGACTAGCATTATTAATATGGCGTTAGATAATGGATATAAAGTGGCAACTGTATTTTTAGATATTTTAGATATTTAGATATTTTAGATTAGATTTGATAAAGGCTTTTGATACGGTCCGTCATGATATTCTGTTAATGAAGTGTGAAACTTAAGGGATTAGGGGTCCAGCTCTTTCGCTTTTACGGTCTCTTTTGTCTTGTAGAAAACAGTATGTTCAAATTGGTAATATGGATTCTGATAAAAATTGTATTGAGTGTGGAGTTCCAGAGTTCGGTTTGGACCCTTATTATTTTTGTGAATGATCTTCCACAGTCTGTAAGCAAACTAGAAACAAGAATGAGTGAAATCGTCAAAAAGGCTAGTGCGGCTACAGTGCCTATGTTTGCTGATGATACTTCTTTAGTGATGATCGCTAAGTCAGAGAGGTTACTCCTAGAGAGTGAATCAGCTAAAGGTGAACCCCACTAAGAGTAATCTTCTCATATTTTCGAGGACATCGAATTATTATCCATGGATACAGCATATAGCATATGAAGATGATATGATTGCTCGTCAAAAGGCGGTAAAGTATCTTGGCCTTATTATAGGTGAGACTCTCAGTTTCCGACCCCATATTGGAGTTTTATCCCGGCTTTTATCTCGTAATTTGGGGAGGATTCGTAAACTTAAATATATGTTTCCAACTAGTATACTTAGGCTTCTCTATCTTTCGATAATCCCTCCCTATATTTTGTATTGTTCTTCTGTATGTTTGGGTACATTTTCTTCAATTATTAATCCTATAGGAATTATTCAAAATAAATCGATTAGAGTGTTATCATGAAAATCAGCTCCACCTATAGTATCTGCCAGGTCAACGTTTTCTTTTATTATAAAGGGTATAAATTTATGGAATAATTTGGATAATAATATGAAGAAGATAGAAAATTTTAGTGATTTTAAAGGAAAACTGAAGTAAAAATTATAAAGTAAGTAAGAATCCTAGTTTTGTTTGTTTTGGAGGAAATTTGATTTGATTTAGATTAAGTTATAATTGTTTCTTGGTTTGTGAGTACGACCCCACAACATGGATATGGTATATAGTTGCTGCCCCTGTAGTATTATTATAATTTTTTTTTCTCTCTTTTTTTTATTTCTTTCTTATTATAATGAATTTAGAATATGTTATATGTATATGTTTTTCTTACCTGATTCACCTCATGTCAACCGTTTGGTTTTGTGCGAATCATATTAATTTTTGTACGTAAATTTTTGTAAATGTTAAATAAATATATCAAATATAAAAAAATATATATATACGATGAATAAAAACAGCCGTCAATATAATCAAAATTGAATTGTCGGCCCTACAACTACACGAAATAAAAGTACAACATATATGTAAAAAATCGCATTGTTTATGAAACTTACAGAAATAATTAAAATAATTGCACATCGTATTTTCTTCTCTACTTTTAATCACCTTTCCATTGTTTTTTGTGTTTCGCAGGTTTCTTAAAGATAATACATACATCTTCACGTGCTGATTATTTATCAACAAACTCGGTAAAGACTACAATATTTGCATCCATATCTGGTGACGAAGTACAAGTAAACTCGGAACTCATTATGGCATTCACGCCAAGCTATTGGGGCGGGAAAAGATTATCAGAAAGGACTGTGAGAAGTTGTGGATTTACGACAGGGAATGAAGGGTGACACTCTGAATAAAGAAAAGTGGAGGAGCGTATGCAGATATGCTAACCCAATCAGACTTAATACTGCAATGAGTTGATAGTAATAAAAGATCCAAATATCAGAGTAATGATGATTATATGCATGTATTTAAAAAAAAGCCATGGGGCCATAGGAAAAAACAAAACAAAAACAGAACATAAGCATAACAAAACCAACAAAAAAAAACAAATAAAAATAAAAAAATAAAATACAAATAAATTAAAAAGAAAAGACGTACTTATATATGAATCTTCACGAAAATATTTAAAAAGAGATACATCTTTCACGATGTATCAGCCCTTCATCAACATACTTAGCCAAATTCCTTAATGTCATTTTAACTCGTGATCCTACAATCCCCTCCACCCCCTCTTCTATCTGCCAACACTAACGAAAAATACTCATTTCTCAGATCCGCCAAATCCTTACAATTCACCAAAAAATGAAAAATTTCCTCATCATCTTCCCCACACATCGGACAAGGGACTGGGTTAACACTATGACCCCTAAATTTCCTCTCCCTTTCACCAATATCAATCGAACCTCACCTTAAATTCAAAATCCATATTTTCCAGATTTATAGACATCCAATTTTCACGTTCAACAACTTTTAAATTCAATTCTGTTATTTCAAGGCATAGATGACCAAAATCAACAGCTAAACCGAGCCCGGCCCATTTCTTTATACAGCCTTTCGCATATACTTTTTGATTTGAAGGTTAATGTAGTTGCATGCTTTCTGAATAACTACGTCCAT
>JAQQPU010009171.1:15919-33503 GCA_029168905.1 Artemia sp. Kazakhstan ARC1039
AAGACTCTAGGCTAAAACTCTAAGTTAAAACTCTAACTCTAAACTCTTAACTATAACTAAACTAGAACTCTAACTAAAACTCTAGGCTAAGACTTTAAGCTAAAACTCTTAACTAAAACTAAACTAAACTAGAACTCTTAACTAAAACTCTAAGCTAAGACTCTAAGCTAAAACTCTAAACTCTTAACTATAACTAAACTAAACTTTAACTCTAACTAAAACTCTAAGCTAAGACTCTACGCTAAAACTCTAAGCTAAAACTCTTAACTGAAACTAAACTAAACTAGAACTCAAACTAAAACTCTAAGCTAAAACTCTAAACTCTTAACTATAACTAAACTAAACTTCAACTCTAACTAAAACTCTAAGCTAAAACTCTAACTCTAAACTCTTAACTATAACTAAACTAAACTTCAACTCTAACTAAAACTCTAAGCTAAGACTCTAGGCTAAAACTCTAAACTCTTAACTAAAACTAAACTAAAATAGATCTCTAACTAAAACTCAAAGCTAAGACTCTAAGCTAAAACTCTAAACTCTTAACTAAAACTAAACTAAACTAGAACTCTAACTAAAACTCTAAACTAAAACTCTAAACTCTTAACTATAACTAAACTAAACTTCAACTCTAACTAAAACTCTAAGCCAAGACTCTAAGCTAAAACTCTAAACTCATAACTAAAACTAAACTAAACTAGAACTCTAACTAAAACTCAAAGCTAAGACACTAAGCTAAAACTCTAAACTCTTAACTAAAACTAAACTAAACTAGAACTCTAACTAAAACTCTAAGCTAAAACTGTAAACTCTTAACTATAACTAAACTAAACGTCAACTCTAACTAAAACTCTAAGCTAAGACTCTAGGCTAAAAGTCTTAACTATAACTAAACTAAACTTCAACTCTAACTAAAACTCTAAGCTAAGAATCTAGGCTAAAACTCTAAACTCTTAACTATAACTAAACTAAACTAGAACTCTAAGTAAAACACTAAGCTAAAACTCTTAACTATAACTAAACTAAACTTCAGCTCTAACTAAAACGCTAAGCCAAGACTCTAGGCTAAAACTCTAAACTCTTAACTATAACTAAACTAGAACTCTAACTAAAACTCTAAGCTAAGACTCTAAGCTAAAACTCTAAACTCTCAACTAAAACTAAACTAGAACTCTAACTAAAACCCTAAGCTAAGAGTCTAACTAAACTAAACTTCTACTCTAACTAAAACTCTAAGCTAAGACTCTAGGCTAAAACTCTAAGCTAATGGGTCAAAGAAAAAACCGGAAAAAAGTTGGATAATTTCTAAGTCTAAAAAAATTAAGTCCAAAAAAAACTTTTAAAAAGTATAAAAAGGGGGGGGGGCAAAAGTTGAGGGTGGGGGCCATAGGGAATTGGGGTAGTGGACCTTACAACACTGTTCAAATGGAACTTGTGTATTATAATGACCACAGACTTTCACCCCAAATCATCCTCTAAAATGTCTCAAACTGTTTCACCCAAAAAATCCCTAAAATGTCTCAAACTGTTGGCACAAATATGAAGGGTGAATATAATCATCTAACAGTCATCCAATAACCAGATGTCTACATCGAATTTCTTGTTGAACTTATGTTGACATCCAAAGAAAACAACAAACAAATTGACGAACGCACATAACCATCAAACAACCATCCAATAACCAGATGTCTACATCCAAGTTGTTGTTGAACTTATGCTGACATCCAAAGAAAACAACAAACAAATTAACCAACACACATAATCATCAAACAACCATCCAATCACCCTATGTCTACATCCAAGCTGTTGTTGAACGTAAATTGACATCCAAGAAACATCAAGCAATTGTTGTTGACATCCAAGAAACATCCATCAACAGTGAGAAAAACCATGAAACATCCATCAATTGTTGTTGACATCCAAGAAACATCCATCAACAGTGAGAAAAACCATGAAAAAACATCCTCAGTGAGAAAAACCATAAAAACATGTATACATTGACCCGTTAGTTAATCAATACACTTAGATGGATTCTATGCCCATATATGGTGCCCCTTCTGTATCTATTGGGTCCCTCCTACTGGAAACATTTTAATCAGGGGCAATTGCGGCAAAAATTTGCCGTCGACTTTTGCTTGAATTATAAGAGTACCCATGACTTGTCATATGAAGCCGCTATAATCAGAAATATTTCTCCTAAGCGGAATGCTGGGAATTTCTGCATTTTCCCCCTGAACGGATACGTTTTTGTGTTTTATCATCATTTTATTTCCAGGAGTGATTATATTTATCTATTTATCATTTTGAAAAGATTAATTTTTAAAGTTACGAAGCATAAAGGTGTCAAATATACTATAATAATAATAATAATATAATGCAAAACTTAGGCCAGATCCTCTTACAAAACAGGAAAAAGAAAATACAAAATTTTGATTAATCTTCTAAATTTACTGAAGTCCTACATACGACTCTCGTATATCTTGTCAAACAAGTTCTTGAAAGAGCTGATGGAGGGTGCCAGAACGGTTTCTTCGGGAAGGGATTTTCAGGTGTCGAAGACTGTTTCGAAAGGCCCATTTGCCTACATCTTTGTAGAACCTCTCAGTTTTAAGCTTTAAGGGATGGCCACGTAGATGATTTTCGTTAAAGACCAGCAGTGCTTCTGATGGGACGTTGTCAAAGCAGCCATGGCATAGCTTGTACAGCTCGATCATATCGCCCCTTAGAAATCTGATGAGAGTGCTGGTAGGTGAAGCAGATGAAGACGTTGTTCGTATGGGAGGTCTTTCAGACTTGGGGAGAACTTCGTCATCTGCCTTTGAACTGCTTCCAGTGCATCTATATCCTTGTTCAGGGATGGACGACCTGTGCAATGACCGTATTCGAGAATTGGGCGGACTAGCGACTTGAGGAGGGTCGCAAGCATTCCTACATTGAGACACTTGAACGTTCTCTTGATCAGCGCTGATACCCGCGTAGCCTGTTTTATGGCCAAATCGTAGTGGTCCGAAAAGGTCAACTTGTGGTCAACCATAATACCCAAATCTCTTTCGACCGTGCTTTGAGCAAGCGGTGTGGGCCCGATGCAGTATAATGCAGGTGAACATTCTGCTCGGAGGGTCAAGTGGTGGCTTTTCGGGATATCAATTTCCATCAGCCAAGTCTTCATCCAGGCGTTAATCCGGTCGAGATCTTCTTGGAGTTTTGCAGAGTCTTCAGGTGACATGATGATACGATTTAGCTTGGTATCATCCACGTACAGCAGAATTGTTGAGTCAATACCATCAACTAGGTCGTTTATATAAAGGTTGAACAGAAGGGGACCTAGGATAGATCCCTGTGGGACACCACTGATCACGTCAAATTCTATTTGACATCTAACCTTCTAGAGCAATGAATTGCTTGCGCCCCGTTAGAAAGTTCGTTATCCAGGCAAGTATTTGCCCCCCACCCAGGCCATATTTCGCAAGCTTGAGAAGTAGACGCTTATGGGGCACTTTTGCGAAACTCTCCCTCCCGGTAGAAAATTTTTGCAGGAAATTTCCTCCGAAAAATTTTCTTCCCACAGACAATTCTACCAGTGGAAAATCCTCCAGTAAAAAATGTCTCTCCCCCAAAAAAATTCCTGTATATTTCCCAATAGCAAAATACTGTATCAAACAGTTCGTGGCAACGAACTGTAAGTAAATAGAACTCGGCCCAATAGTAATCGAAGCTAAAGAAAAAACAGAATTTTAATAAAATGGGATACATAACGAGAATTGGCTTTTATACTGATTCCAAATATACACAACTCATTAAGTTTAACGTTACCCGAACGAGCCTGAGAAAATGTGCCCAATTCTTGAAAAGGGGGGAAACACCCCCAAAAACTAAAGTGATCTTAATGAAAATCTCACGATCAGATGTAGCATATTAGACAGCCCTACTGTCCAATTCTAAATACAAAATCCCACCTTTTTGTAGATAGGACCTTGAAACCTCAACGGTAGCGTTCTCTCATGTGCTGCATTTGATGGTATTATATTCACTAAGGTTCTCTTGACTTTTTGTGGCTGTTTCCCCCATTTTCAGGAATCAGGTGAATGTTCTTAGGCTTGTGGCTTTTGATGGGTAACATTAAACTAAATGAATTTTATATATTTGGAAATCAGCATAAACAGCCAGTTACCTTGATATGTTTATTGTTATCGAATTCCCGTTTTAAAGTGTCAGTTACTATTTGGTAGATTCGCTCCTTACTTACAGTTCGTTGCCACGAAATGCTTGATTAAAGTTCAATTTTAAATAGTTGGCTAAATCAAACTTTGCTTCTGAGCCTCATATTTTCGTTCTATCTGTTTTTGTTAAATGGTTTATGAATAACAAATGATTGATTTATTGACTTATTCTGTCCACGTATCAGCTTCTTTTGAAAAACCCAGCTAAACTGCTTTGGAAAACCCAGGAATCAGAGTAATGATCTTTTAATGTTTTTTAAGTGCACTGTGCACTTTTAAAGGACGATAGAACGCCTGTTAGAAAACCCAGTTTTCTTTCTTTTTTTTCACCGGAGAAGTAGCATTAAACGATGCTATTTTGTCGTTTTTTTATTTTTCTCTAGCAAAATTAGTTTCATTCAATTGTTAAATGGATCTCACTTCAATCTTGAACAACTATTTGCAGTGTGAGAAGAGCATGAAACTAAATGAAAGACAATCAAACTATTGCTTAAATTATGTGCAAAAACTTTAGACTTAAAAAAAAAGAAATTTCATCACGCCCACCATCCGGTATTTTTTATAGTCTCGTATTAGTCATAAATAGCTCAACCTGGCTTAATATAGATAAATTTTTAAATATATTTTCCAAAAAAAAGAAATTTTTAAAGAAAAAACAATGAGCAACATTTAACGAAAGATGACCAAAATTAAATTCAAACGATTTTTCAAGCGAAAAATTCTCATAAATCTCCATCAATAAATAAAAGCAACCCAAGACGAACAGAGATTAAAATAAATAATCGAGTCATAGTCAAAACGAGGAGAAATTAAGAAGAGTAGGGCTGACGCTCCCCTTGTTTTTTTCAAGACCAGAACACAATTTGCACTTTTTGCACTTTTTTGAAATCAAGCCTTACTCGAGCTATGTGTTTTTATTTATTATGATACTGAAAAAGAAAGAAAAAAATCATCATCATAACCAAAATTACTGAAAACAATAAATGAATGTGGACCGAAAGTTTAGCATATATACTGATATCCATTCCTGAAAGAGTTAATAATTTTTGATTTAAAAAAGTTAAATAAAAAGAAAAACATTTAAAATATATTTTACTTTCAGTTAAGCGCAAATTATGTTCTGGTCTTTAGAAGGTACGGGTGGCGTAAGCTCTACTCCTCTCCTCGTTTTGAGTTTCACTTGATCATTTATTGAAATTTCTGTTTCTTTTGGGTTTCATATAACGGTTATTTACGGTAATTTTAAGTCTGGAAAATTGTTTGACTTTATTTATGTTCACCTCTAGTTGAACGTAGATCTTTACTTTTCTTCGAAAAGCCTTTTTTATGAATAAAGTTTCTTAAACTAATTTTTGGTCCTTTTTTACTTGATATAGTCTTTTTCATTGGTAAAAAAAAATCTTTTTGGTTTTCAAACAGTTTGTGGTAACGAACTGTAAGTAAGGAGTAACAATGCTTAATAGTAGCCGAAACTCTAAGACCCGGATATATCAGTATCAATAGATACGTCAATAAAGATATCAAAAGAATCTGCCTATTATATTGATTCCAAATATACAAAGTTCATCAAGTTTAATTTTACATATGAAAGGCTACGAGCTTGAGAAATTTGCCTAATTTTGAAAAAGAAGGGAAACACCCCCTAAAAGTCAAGGAAGCTTAATGAAAATCAAGCAATCAAATTCAAGGTATCAGATAACCCTACTGAAGAGGTTTTAAGCTCCCGTCTTAAAAATGTGGAATTTTCCTTTTTTTGCCAAAAGAAAGATCACGGTTATTTGTTTATTTGTTTCTTGGATGTTTTCCCCAGGGATGATCGTATCGAACTAATGGTCCTAGAATATCAGAAGAGGGCTCATTCCAATAAAACTTGAAAGTTCTCGTGCCCTTTTTAAGTGACCAAAAACATTGGAGAGCCGCTCGGGAGTATCGGTATCGAGCGTCGGTATCGGTATATGGTGTTTTTTTTCATCATTGTTTTGTGCCTTCTATATGATGTGCCTTCTAAATGATTCTATATGATATGAAGGGGGGTCATCTGCTAGCAATCGATCAAAATTCAAGTAGCTAGTGGTATGTTTCTATTTGTGATACCTTTCCAGTTGCATAAACTAGAGCCTATTTTACAAGGCTACTAAATAATGTCTTAAATTCTGAATCGAAATTTTGGGAATAATCTGAAATCCATTGATATCAAAACTCAAATAGTTCAAGCTGTCATGTTTTTATTTGAGGTAATTTTGAAATTGCACAGACTAGAGCTTGGTTACAGATGAGGCCCAAAATTCAGAGTTTTGAGACAAAGTATTTATTGTCAAATACGGGAAAAATAAACGTGAAAATAAATATCTTACTTTGGACATGAGCATGCGAAGAAATCTGTTTTGGAGGGTACAAATCAACTGGAGAGGGGGTATTTAAAGAAAAGAAAAAATAAAGCCATTTGAAAGCACGAGGAGAACCTTAAAAATCATAAGATTTAGACTGGGGAAAAAGCCTGAAGGAACTTTCTCGGCGTGTCTGGGTAACTCAGAAGTGTAAGCAGAAGAAATAAATAATAAAAAAAACAGACTGTTTGCAATTTTCTAAAAAATCCTTCTCGATTTGTAAAATATTTTAAGGAATTTAATTTTATTTTAATTTTTTTTTTAAGATAGCTACAAAAGGATTTCACCGAAAAAAAAATATTTTTTTAGATACTTTGTTTATGAGCCGGGTGGGCCGGTAGGGCCAAACTTCTTGATTTTTCAGAAATGGTTAAATAAAAAGACTCGAGAGATTGCAATATCAAACAGTTCGTGGTAACGAACTGTAAGTAAGGAGCGACCCGGCTCAATGGTAACCGAAACTCTAAAAAACGGAATTTTGATACCAATAGATACATCAAAAGAATCAGATTTTAATTCTGATTTAAAATATATAAGTTTCATCAAGTTTAATCTTACCCATCAAAAGTTACGCGCCTGAGAAAATTTGGCTGATTTTCGAGAAAAGGGGGAAAGACCCCCTAAAAGTTATAGAACCTTAATGAAAATCACACCATCATATTCAGTGTATCAGAGAACCCTACTGTAGAGGTTTCAAGCTCCTATCTACAAAAATGTGGAATTTTGCATTTTTTGCCAGAAGAAAGATCACGGGTGCGTGTTTATTTGTTTGTTTGTTTTTTGTTTTTTTTTTTCTTTCTTTTTCCCAGGGGTGATCGTATTGACCCAGTGGTCCTAGAATATTGTAGGAGGGCTCATTGGAACGGAAATTAAAAGTTCTAGTGCCCTTTTTAAGTGACCAAAAAAAATGGAGGGCAACTAGGCCCCCTCCCACGCTCATTTTTTTCCCAAAGTCACCCGATCAAAATTTTGAGATAGCCATTTTGTTCAGCATAGTCAAAAATCTAATAAATATGTCTTTTACGATGACTTAATCCCCCACAGTTCCCAGGGGAAGGGCTGCAAGTTATGAACTTTGCCCATTGCTTACATATTGTATGGTTATTGGGAAGTATACAGACATTTCCAGGAAGAATTTTTTTCTGGTAGGGGGGGGGGGGGCTGAAAGAGGGGGTTACTCGGGAGAATCTTTCCGTGGAGGATGCTTCTTTGGGGTAAGGGACATTTCTATGAAGGGGGCGCCTGATTTCCAAGCATTATTTAAAATACGATCAGAAATTAAATTTAAAAAAACAAGTTTTTTCAACTGAAAGTAAGAAGCAACATTAGAACTTAAAACGAACAGAAATTATTACGTATATGAGGGGGTTCTCCCCCAAGTCAATACCTAGCTCTTTACTCTATAGTTTTTTTTAGTGCTTTCAAAAGAGCTATCTTTTCTAATTAACGGCCTTTGTGATTAAGGGGTCATTTTTAAAGAATTGGAACAAAATTTGAACTTTAGCTTAAAGAGCAAGGTATTGACTAGGGGGCAAACCCCCTAATATACGTATTAAAAATATATGAACATAGAAGTTCATTACGTAAGTTAATTCGTAAGTTACGTATATTTATTACTAATAAACACGTTCGTAAATAAAATTCAACAAGTTTCGAGAAAGCCATTTAACCAAATAAAAGTAAAACTAATATGCAAATTTCGTTTTAATTATTCATGCACGGTGAGCCAAAATCAAAACCTGCATTAATTAAAAAACGTTTACAAATGAAATAAAAAAAAACAAGTTTTTTTTAAACTGAAAGTAAGGAACGACGTTAAAACTTAAAACGAACAGAAATTATTCCGTATATGAAAGGGGCTGTCCCCTCCTCAACGCCTCGCTCTTTGCGCTAAAGTTTGACTTTCTAACAACTCTATTTTTTTAAAACAATAAAATTTTGTTTTAATTGCAAATTTTTTTAATTAACTTTAACGAAATTCACACCATCAGATTCAGCTTATCAACGAACATTATTAAAGAAGCTTCAAACTCCTATCTGCAAAAATGTGGAATTTTGCATTTTTTATTAACTTTAACGAAAATTACACCATCACATTCAGCTTATCAGATAACCCTATTAAAAAAGTTTCACGCTCCTATCTGCAAAAAGGTGGAAATTTGCATTTTTTGCTGGAAGAAAGATCACGATGCGTGTTTTTTTTCAGGGGTGATCGTTTCGACCCAGTGGTCATAGAATATTGTGAGAGGGCTCATTCAACCGGAAATTAAAAGTTCTAGTGCCCTTTTTAAGTGACCAAAAAACTGGAGGTCAGCTAGACCCCCTTCATTTTTTTTTAACAAAGTCACTTGATTGAAATTTTGAGATAGCCTTTTGGTTCAGCCTACTCGAAAAATGTAAAAACTATGTCTCTAAGGATGACTTAACCCCCCACAGTCCCAAGTGGAAGGGCTGCAAGTTTCGAACTTTGCCCATTGTTTACATATAGTGTAGGTTATTGCGAAGTATACAGATATTTCCCGGGGGGATTTTTTCTGGTAGGGGGGGGAGGTGTTTTACGTGGGAGGATCTTTCCATAGAGGAATTTTTCATGGGGAAGGGAATTTTTCATGAAGGGGGTGCCGGAATTCCCAGCATTATTTAAAAAACGATCAGAAATTAAATTAAAAAAAAAATGTTTCTTCAACTGAAAGTAAGGAAGAACATGAAAAGCTTTACTAACAGAACTTATTACATATATTAGGGGGTTCGCCCTGTCGTCAATACCTCGCTCTTTACACTAAAGTTTTTCTTGGTACTTGGTACTTGGTGATTCAGGGGTTTGTGAATCAAATTGTTTTTTTAACTTTTAACGTGAAGAGCGTGGTATTGACTAAGGGGAGAACCCCCTCATATACGTAATAACATATACGTAATAAAAAAAACAATAAAAAAACAAGCGATACGGCTCAATAGTAATCGAAACTTTTAAAAACGGAATTTGATGTCAATAAATGTATTAAAAGAATGTGTTTATAATGCTGATTCTAAATATATAAATTTTATTAAGTTTAGTATTATTCATCAAAGGCTACGAGCCTGAGAAAATTTACCCGATTTTTTAAAGAGGGGGGAAACATCCCCTAAAAGTGAAAGAATTTTAATGAAAATCACACCGTCAGATTCAACGTATCAGAAGACCCTATTACATAGGTTTCAAGCTCATATCTGCAAAAATCTGAAATTTTATATTTTTTGCCAGAAGAAAAATATACGAATATAGAAGTTAGTTACGTAAGTTAATTTGTAAATTACGTCATAACCAAATTTAGAGACATCCATTTAGCAAAAGAAAAGTAAAATTTTTATGCAAATTTTGTTTACTTATTCAATGACGGTGAGCCAAAATAAAAGCTGCATTAACTAAAAAACGATCAGAAATTAAATAAAAAAAAACAAGTTTTTTAAACTGAAAGTAAGGAGCGACATTAAAACTTAAAACGAACAGAAATTATTCCGTATATGAAAGGGGCTGTCCCCTCCTCAACGCCTCGCTCTTTACGCAAAAGTTTTTTATTGTTTAAAAAAAATAGAGTTGTGAGAAAGTAAAACTTTAGCGTAAAGAGCAAGGCGTTGAGGAGGGGACAGCCCCTTTCACATACGGAATAATTTCTGTTCGTTTTAAGTTTTAATGTCACTCCTTACTTTCAGTTTAAAAAACTTGTTTTTTTTTATTTTCAATCATAAGTGATGTCACAACTACGTAACGGAGGTAACCTTCCCTCAATTAAGACTCCCTTAACGCATTTATTATACATTTTTTTACTATCTAAAAAACAACTTAAAACTTAAGAACCGTGTTTAACTCCCATAATTTCATATAGTTTCACAACAAATATTTGAGTAAAATAGTTTTAGTTCGACTTAATGAGTAGAATGAATGCATATTTGCAGTGTAAAAGAAATAATTTTTCATTAAGTAGTGTTAACTAAGCAATAATGATAGGAAGCAAAATGAATATTATCTATGACCCCACCCATGTCTAAGCAGAAGAATATGGATCTCAAGTGCTGCCATGCAACCTGCAAGAAAATAATAATTAGTAGGCTACTTATTAACTTATATTTTTGGAAAAATGCCAAGAATAACTTCGTGCCACATTTTGTCTATCAAAGTATTCATTTTATTTCCGCTTCTGGGGCTGTCTTTTTGTAGCAAAAGACTCAAAAATTGACCCCCCCCCCCCCCTAAATTTCAGATTAACAAACATAAATTCGATGTTGGAGACAAACCAAGAATGATCAATTTTATCAGAAAACTCAGTGCCCGAAGTCCAGTTTAAAATGATTAAAATTGATATTACCATGTTGACTTTATAGTTATGAAACAGTTCGTGGTAACGAACTGTAAGTAAGGAGAAACCCGGCTCAATAGTAACCGAAACTCTAAAAAACGGAATTTTTATACCAGTAGATACATCAAAAGAGTCGGGTTTTTATGCTGATTTCAGATATACGAGATTCTCGTACAAGATTCATCAAGTTTAGTCTTACTGATCAAAAGTTACGAGCCTGAAAAAATTGCGTTATTTTCGAAAAAAGAGGGAAACACCCACTAAAAGTGATTGATTCTAAATGAGAATCAAACTATCAGATTCAGCGTATTAGAAAACCCTACTGTAGAAGTTTCAAGCTCCTATCTGCAAAATTGTGGATTTCTGTATTTTTTGCAAGAAGAAAGATCACGGATGCGTGTTTATTTGTTTGTTTTCTTTTTTTTTCATTGGTGATCAAATTGATCCAGTGGTCCTAGAATAACGTAAGAAGGCTCATTAGAATGGAAATTCAAAGTTCTAGTGCCCTTTTAAGCGACCATAAATTGGGATAAAACAAGGCCCCCTCCCACGCTCATTTTTTCCCGAAGTCTCACAATCAAAATTTTGAGATAACCATTTTGTTCAGTATAGTTGAAAATCTAATAAATATGTCTTTGAGGAAGACTTAATCCCCCACAGCTTCCGGAGGAAGGGCTGCAAGTTCTGAACTTTGCCCATTGTTTACATATAGTATTGGTTATTGGGAAGTATTAAATAAAAAATACAAGTTTTCTTAACTAAAAGTAAGCAGCAATATTATTAAAACTTAAAACGAACAGAAAATATTACGTGTATAAGGGGGGTCGCCTCTCCTAAATAGCTCACTCTTTCTCTAAAGTTTTTTTTTTACTTTTAAAAGAGGTTTAATTAAACAACCTTTATGATTCAGGAATCATTCCTAAATAAATGTAACAAAAATCAAACTTAGGTTATTATAAGGTTATTATTAGTTAAAAAAAGTAAAACTAATATGCAAATTTCGTTTTAATTATTCATGTACGGTGAGTCAAAATCAAAACCTACATTAATTCAAAAACTTTCAGAAATTAAATAAAAAACAGGTATTTTTTAACTGAAAGTAAGGAGCGACATTAAAATGAACAGAAATTATTCCGTATATGAAAGGGGCTGTCCCCTCCTCAGCAGCCCGCTCTTATGCTAAAGTTTTTTATTGTTTTAAAAAGTAGAGTTGTGAGAAAAAGTCAAACTTTAGCGTAAAGAGTGGGGCGTTGAGGAGGGAACAGCCCCTTTCATATACGGAATAATTTCTGTTCGTTTTAAGTATTATCATAATGTCGCTCCTCACTTTCAGTTAAAAAAAACTTATTTTTTTAAATTTATTTATGCTAAGGCATGCCTAATACCTGACAGCAAACATGTGTGATGAAATTAATCCCATGCACGCTGACATTCTTTTAGGGATGAGTTGCTAGCATAGACAAAATAAAAGTGAAGACACAAAATAAATAAAAATCGTGCACATTTTAAAAGTGAGACCAGGGGCGCACTGACAATGACATGACGTTAGTCTCGGTAACATACGTCATGCACGTTTAGGGAGAGGGGTGTGTTTGCGGAATGTCATATCGATAGTTAGCCTTTTAATGAGACAGGAACTCATCTTGAAGGAGTTTGAAGTCGATCTTTTGGTGAATTATGCTACTACTAGCTTAATCCCTGGAATAAACACTATTATCAGTACTTGTCTATTATATAAAACACAGTCGAGAAGTGAAGTTTGGTTACTGCTAATGAAATAAAAAAAATATGATGAAAATATAATAATTTAGAAAAAAAAATTGGGCTATATATTTGCACATTAGGGGGGGGGGAGGTTAAAGTATAGCATATTCTAAATACGTAACCTAATCAAACCAAAATACTAACTAAATACTTAAATAAAATGTAGCTATAATTTATTTTCCAACCCAGCCAAAGCTAATTTTCTGGTATAAAGAAGTTGCTTGACCAAGTTCCTGTGTCATGTTCGCATCATTCGGGATCGAAATTCTCTAGTGTATTATGTGTTATATATAATAGACAAGTACCAACATTGCTGTCACACCTAAAATTCACGTATGACATTTTCTAACTTCTAAAATAATTTCCTAAAACCGTTTGGTAAGTTGCTCTCGAAGTGAGGATCAGCAGATGAATATATTTTCACTTACACTTTGATCCCCCGATCTACATACCATACTGATCCTCTCTTTGGGAAGAAGTTAGAAGCAGTTTTCAGCAATTCTTTCAGAAGTAAAAAAAAACAGATTTTCTTCTCTGCTTTTTTTTATTGGCTTTTAATGGTTATGCTAAAAATAACATATATTCCCAACAAGCTGCAAATGGCGCTCAGACCTATACATGAGTTTGACGGGAGGGGAGGGGATTTGAGGGGAAGCAGCCCAATTCTTATATGCAATCATTTATGTTCGGTCTAAGTCTGTCTTGACTACTCCTTTTAGTTTCTGCTCGTTGTCGGTCTTATCTATTCATTCACTGTAATTTCTCTTCAATGTAAGACTGACGTATCATGTTACTTTATTCTGCTCTTTTTAGGGTTACATATTATTGTATACATAATTTTTCTTTTTTTTACATTTTTGAAATCTCCTCTATGTTTCAATTAAGTAATGATTCTTAGTTGGCATACCCACAATATATGTTAACTGAAAAAATATTAATAATGCGATTTATTCAGACGTTTTTGTATAAAAATAACAAAAAATGGATTGCAATTAAAGTTGTGCGTGAAATTTGAGTATGCGATCGAAATTTCCAATGTAAATGCTGCGAAATACAGCAGCTTTGACTTAGATCATGTTACGCAAAGCCAAGAATGATCGTTTTTGCATTGATTCAGGATTTGAGCTTCTTTTTTTACTTAGTCATTCAACGGCAATGCTTAGTTCGTTGTTAAGCAGCTTTGGAGCTCATTTTTGTGCCGAGTCAGTTCGTAGTGAGGTTGCAACATCCCGCAGCTAGGACTTAGTTTGCCTTTGCAGTGTTATTAGTTTGCTGGTTTTTACATCAAGCCAAGAGTTAATTTGTTGTTGCGCCGAGTTGGTTGGCAACAATGCAATGCAATTTTGCGGACAGGACCGGGGTGATTTTCACACCACTGTCAGTTTTTAGCTTTGGTATTGAGTCAGGTCTTTGCTCGTTCTTTCCCAGGTCAGTCCGCTGTAACACTGCAAAAGGCCGGATAAAGCTCTTTTTTTGTACCAGGTCAGGGCTTAGCTCATTCCTTTACTGATTTAAACCACAGCAAATAAAAACACTTCTATACAAGGGTAAGATTAGGGGAGTACGCCTGCTAAAATCATTTTCATTAGTACTTATGCTTTATATGCTACACAGCGGTTTAGACTGTAAAAGCAAACCAGACATGGAGACGCGTGAAACGAAACGTGTATTTGATACCTAAATTCATTGCAAAGCGTAATTTATTATCGAGTTTACAATATTTAAACGATTGTTTTTGGGGTTTAGGGGGGGAGGTACCTAGGTAAGGTTTGTTTACTGAAGAAAGTATAGGCTAAATGTTTTTACTTTTATAACTTTAATAAATCAAATAATATTAACATTTTGATTACTACATATCAGTATATGTATATTAAACCGACAATGCACATTCATTTGTATTTTTTTTCAGTAAAATGCAAATTATGTTCTGGCCTTGGGAAGGCATAGGGGTTTTGAGCCCCACTTATGTTAATTTCTGCTCGTTTTGAGTTTGACTCGGTTATTTATTGTAATTTCTGTTCGTTTTCGGTTTAATTTATTTATCGATGCTGACTTGTGGTAGTTTCACGCTTGGTAGATTATTTGATTTTTTTTTTTTTTTGCTCATTTTTTGTTTAATGGAGTTCTTTACTTTTCTTTGAAAAACTTATTTTGTAGAAAAAACTTTTTTTCTATTTAATTTCTGTTCGTTTTATATTGACAAAGTCTTTTCAGGGAAAAAGAAAATAACACTTTAAATCTTTTCGTTTTTTTTAAGACTTTATAGTTTGCCCTGCTATTTGTATGCTGGAGAAAAATTTTCAGCAATTTTTAACAACACACACCTTTTAAAAATCTGGACACAAATAGTAGTGTTTAATTTAGTTTCATACCTCCTCTAGATGACCTGAAAAGGAAAACTTGATACCATTTGCAAAAAAAAAATCTGTTTACTTTCTTTGATAGCTTGGATACACTTACGCTATTTTGATTTGGTTAAATTTTAAGAGCAGAAGTAGCCCCAAAAGTTTGAACATAATACTCTCAGTCGTTCATGGGATACTGCTGAGATGCCTTATTGGGAATTAGCATTAACACAGTGACGTGGGAGGGGGATTAGTTGCCCTCCAATCACTTTCGACTATTAAAAAGGGCATCAGCCCTTTCTATTTTCAATCGAATGAACCCTTTTCGAAGTTCCTACGACAACTCCTTCGATAAGAAACACCTTATATGTCCCAAGGGCATAAATTACAAACCTTACCCTAAGGGCTTTTAGGGTGGTTGTCATCCTCTAAGAACTAATTTCCAGAAATTTCAACTACGTTAAACAAAATGGCTATCTTAAAATTTTGATGGATGTGTTTGGGGAAATGGTGGGCGTGAGAGTGGCGTTAGTCGCTCTCCAATCACTTTCAGCTATTAAAAAAGGGACTTGCCCTTTCAATTTCCAATCAAATGAGCCCTTTTCAAGTTTCTACGACAACGCTTTCAATAAAAAACCTTATATGCCCCCAGGGCATAACTTACAGCCCTTGCCCTCAGGGCTGGGGGGTTGTCATCCTGAAAGACCAAATTTCCAGAACTTTCTACTACGATGTACAAAATGGCTATCTATAAACTTTGATTGAATGTTCTTGGGGAAATGGTGGGCATGAGAGGGGGGTTAAGAGGGGGGCTCACTTTCGACTATCAAAAAGGGGAATTTCAATTTCCAATCAAATGAGCCCTTTTTGAAATTTCTACAACAACTTTCTATATAAACCTTATATGCCCCCAGGGCATAACTTACAACCCTTGTACTGAGGGCTCTGAGGGGGTTATCATCCTAAAATACCTAATTTCCAGAACTTTCAACTACGTTGAACATATCTCAAAATTTTGATTGGATGTGTTTGGAAAAATGGTGGGCATGAGAGGGGGGTTAGTTGCCCTTCAATCACTTTCGACTGTAAAAAGGGCACTAGCCCTTTCAATTTCCAATTGAATGAGCCCTTTTTGAAGTATCTACAACATCGCTTTCTATAAAAACCTTATATGCCCCCAGGTTATAACTTACAACCCTTGCCCTGAGCGATGTGGGGGGGGGGAGGGTTGTCATCCTTAAAGACCTAATTTCCAAACTTTCAACCGCGTTGAATAAAATGGTTATCTAAAAAGTTTGATTGGATGTGTTTTGGGAAATGGTGGGCGTGGAAGGGGTGTTAGTTGCCTTCCTATCCCTTTCGACTATTAAAAAGGGCACTAGCCATTTCAAATTCCAATCGAATGAGCCCTTCTTGATATTCTACGACAACGCGTACGATAAAAACCTTATATGACCCCAGGGCATAACTTACAACCCTTGACATGAGGGCTGTGGGGGGGGGGGGGTTGTCATCCGCAAATACCTAACTTTCAGAACTTAAACCTATGTTGAACAAAATGGCTACCTCAAAATTTTTATTGGATGTGTTGGGGAAAAGGTGGGCGTGAGAGAGGTGTTAGTTGCCCTCCACTCACTTTCGACTATTAAGAAGTGCACTAGACCTTTGAATTTCCAATCGAATGAGCCTTTTCTGAAGTGTCTACGACAACACTTTCTATAAAAACCTTCTATGCCCCCAGGACATCACTTACAACCCTTTTACTGAGGGCTCTGAGGGGGTTATCATCATAAAAGACCTAATTTCCAGAACTTTCAATTACGTTGAACATAATATATATCTCAAAATTTTGATTGGATGTGTTTGGAAAAATGGTGGGCGTGAGAGGAAGGTTAGTTGCCCTTCAATCACTTTCGACTGTAAAAAGGGCACTAGTCCTTTCAATTTCCAATTGAATGAGCCCTTTTTGATTTGTCCACAACATCGCTTTCTATAAAAACCTTATATGCCCCCAGGGCATAACTTACAACCCTTGCCCTGAGCGATGTGGGGGGGGGGAGGGGTTGTCATCCTTAAAGACCTAATTTCCAAACTTTCAACCGCGTTGAATAAAATGGCTATGTAAAAATTTTGATTGGATGTGTTTGGGGAAAAGGTGGGCGTGAGAGGGGGGTAAGTTGCCCTCAAATCACTTTTGACTATTAAAACGGGCACTAGCCCTTTGAATTTCCAATCGAATGAGCCCTTTTTCAAGTTTCTACGACAAAGATTTCACTAAAAACCTTATATACCCCCAGGGCATAACTTATAACCCTTGCCCTGAAGACTGTGGGGGGAGTTTCCTGCTCAAAAGATAGAATTTCCTGAACTTTAAACTGCGTGGAACAAAATGGCTATCTCAAAATTTTGATTTGATGTGTTTGGGGAAATGGTGGGCGTGGACGGGGTGTTAGTTGCCTTCCAATCACTTTCGACTATTAAAAAGGGCACTAGTCATTTCAAATTCCAATCGAATGAGCCCTTCCTGATATTTCTAC
>JAQQPU010009172.1:0-12442 GCA_029168905.1 Artemia sp. Kazakhstan ARC1039
GGTATATTCTCCGCTGGAAATTATTTAATTATTTCCCATTTAATTATTTTCCCAGAATTAACTACATCCCATTGTCAGCTTTTGAAAAATAAAGTTAAAGCTATTTACTTACCCATCGGATATTGTTTGATAAAAGAATATCCGGAAAATCTGTAAATCTTTGGCGCCATTGTGGCAGAAACCTTACATTAATTAAAACTTGCCAGGGATGTGGATCAGAGCTTGAAAATTGTCTCCCCCGTTTGTATCTTGGCTAAAAAACGTAATCTAGAAAAATTGCACAGAAGTGTTTTATCGAGTGAATTAGGGTGCTGGGGATATACATTTCTGGAGGTTCCGTGGTACACTGAACGTCATTTTTATGTCTAAAATTCCTAGTACGGAGCAAAGCTTGGTCTCCTTGTACTGCTTGTTAAAACTGGTAACAATAGAAAAAGAATATAGGATGATACCGCTTATATGTGCACACAAAATTTCTAAATGTGAGAAAACATACATATATTGTTCGAAATTACTTTATCTTACTTATAGCAGATAATTCGTGCAGCCAGCAGCATACCAATACAGTGATTAATGTCCCACGAGTAGCGCTGGTGTTGCGTGAAATACGATTAATTTCAGTAATAATCCTTAGTACATTTATGACGATTCTTTCTTTAGGACTGGTTAAAAAAATGTATAGACAAGCGAAAATAACGAGAGAAGTCAGGATGATATTATAGATAGAGGCAATTCTACATTTATTTAAAGAAAACAAGTCTTTTCAACTGAAAGTAAAGAGCAGCACTAAAACTCGAAACGAACAGAAATTATTCCGTTTATGAAGGAGTGCCCCCCACCTCCTCAATAGCTTGCTCTTCACGATAAAGTTTTTAGCACTTTTAAAAAAAACGTCCTATTCTAATTAAACAGCCCTTGTGTTTCAAGAGTTGTTCTTAAAAAATCTAGATAAACAGTCAAACTTTAGCATAAAGAGCAAGGTATTGATGAAGGGGGAAACTTCTTCATATATTGAATAATTTTTTTTTGTTCCTTTTTAACTTTAATGTTTCTCCTTACTTTCAGTTGATAGTTTTTGTTTTTCTTATGTTTAATTTCTGATCGATTTCAAATAATGACGGTAAATCTGGCTCACCCTGTATGAAAAATTCTCTCCCCTGATGGAAAACTCCTTCGTGGAATGTTCCTCCCACGAAAATACTCCCCCCTCCCCTGTGTAAAATTTCTTGCTGACAATTCAGCCTGAGAAATTATCAATAGCATACTTTTATCCCCAGACCTATCCCCAGAGGATTTGGGGGGCCATGTTAAATCTAAAGGTAAAGTTTTGGAACCTTTCAACTGTGCTAAGCAAAATGGATATCTTAAACTACTGATCGAACAATTTTAGGGAAAAGATGGACGCGAGAGGGGGGATAGTAGCACTCTGGTCCTTTTGGTCAAATAAAAGAGACACTAGAAATTTTAATTTCCATTAAACGGGTCCTCTCCCGATGTTCTAGGACTGTTGGTTCTATACGATCACCTCCGGGAAAAAAAATGACACGCATAAGTGATTTTTCTTCTGGCAAACAATTACTAAATTAAAATATTTTGCTGACAGGAGCTTGAAACCTGTAAATATAGTTCTCTGATACGCTGAATCTCATGGTGTGATTTTAATTAAAATTATTTTACTTTCAGGGGGTGTTTAATCCCTATTAAGAATATCAAGTGAATTTTCGTAGATTCGTAGCTTTTTATGGGTAGCACTAAGCTTAATGAATCTTATATATTTGGAATCAGCATAAACATCCGATGATATATCGATTGATATCAAAATTCCGTTTTTTAGAGTTTCGGTTACTATTGAGCCGTATAATCTATTCTTATAGTTCGTTGCCACAAACTATTTGATATGTTAGCACATGAATCCAAAAACTAAAAGAATAGGACGTTATCTGCGCTTATAGTTACAAATAAGAGAATTTGAAGAATTATTGGAATTTCAATTAGATATTAGAAGTAAAAAATACCATTGAACAACTCTCGGATTAGATACCTCCCCTTTTACTCCCAATCGTGTTCAATCATCAAACTACAATTGATTTCACCTATCTATTTATGTTACAAATCTTATTATAAAAAGCACTGGGTCCTACTTTTTTTTTCAATGATTTCTTTTTTCATTCAGAAAATTATATTTAATGTATACCTACCTTCTTTTTTTTCTATGACTCCATTTCTGTTTTATTTGTTGATGCAGAGGGTGTATTCATATCTACTATCTTCTCTAATTGCAAATGTTTTAACAAATGAAAATCTTATTTGGAACTGATAGATTATGAAGGAGGCACACTTGTGCCTCTTTAAAGAGGCGACGCACCACAATGTTAAGCGATTTCCGGTCCTAGCGGTCGCAGAGAGACGGCGGTGATCGCATTTTGTAGGCTAAGCTTAAACTAAGAAACATGCAAAATTTCCCCCCCCCCCTCCGACTTTATCTTCATGGGGGAAAGTGGGTCGGAAGTTTCGACCCTCCCACCACAGCCCCCCTTTAACGTTGTCCGATCGGGCTGAAATTTAGAGGATAAGCTTTCCTAGGGCCTGAGAGCTTATCCTCAAAATTTCAGCTTAATCCTATCACTCCTTCCCTGTTTTCCAAAAACCAAATATAGCCACTTAATGTTCATCAATTTTTTTTTGTTAGCCACGCCTACAGGCCACAGTTGGCAGTGGATCCGGCTGAATGAGGACTCATTCGAAGCGGAATTCGACCTGTTAGGGCCTTTTGATATTTTCAGACCGAAAAAATTATCCCCCGAATTTACATTTACGAAAAACCTCGTTTTTTCCCGTAAGAGCCCATGTTAGACGAATGCCGCCAAGAGCTTGCATCGGCATTCGTCTCGGAACTACGTCTTTCACTGATAAATATCAAGAGATTTTAATTACGTAAATCGATAAAACCTTACGTCTCGTCTGATGAAAATTAGATAAGGTTTTAATAGTATAAAAATAAAGCATTTTAGGATTGTTGCTTATTTTTTTTTCGTTTACAGGTAATTCTCCACTGCTTTGATAACATGCCGTATACCCGCATGCTCGAAGAAAAGTTGAAAAAAGAAAAGCTTACTGTGCATTTGATTTGAGTATTCGGGAATTAAAAGCCTTAACACAAGAATCTTCAAAAACGGGGGGTTTGGGGGGCGGCAGCCCCCCAACTTTAACTCCTGGCACGATCAGCTAACAGTTAATCAAGCAATAATAAGTAATAAACTGTACAAAAACTTACAGAAATTATTTGAAAAAACTACGTTTTCTAAAGAGTTAAAGAGGCTGAGTCACAAGTTTGAACCTTAAAACGTACAGGGATTAGGAGGTACAGTCGGGGGGCTGCCTCCCCCCAAACCCCTTCTTCCGTATATGAAAGGGGCTGTACCCTCCTCAACGCCTCGCTCTTTACGCTAAAGTTGGCTTTCTCACAACTCTTTTTTTAAACAATAAAAACTTTAGCGTGTATAATAGGGCCCGTGGGGGGGGGGGGGGGATTTTTTCCTTCCAATCAGTTTTCACTATTAAAGAGGACACTAGCCCTTTCAATTTCCAATCGAATGAGCTCTTTTAGAAGTTTTTACAACAACAAATGGCCATCTCAAAATTTCTATCAGATGCATGCGGGGAAAATGCGACGGGGGAGGGGGGATGAAGGCGGCCTTCTGATCTCTTTGACTCTTAAAGATGGCACTAGAACTTCTGATTTCCACTTCAATAAACGCTTTCAAAGTTTATGTCACCCCTCCCCTCTCATAAGAACCTTATTCGGCATTACTTACAACCCTTGCGCTGAGGACTGTGTGAGTGTGGGGGGGGGGGGGGTGTCATCCTGAAAGACATAATTTCCAGACCTTTCAACTACGCTGAACAAAATGGGCATCTCAAAATTTTGATTTGGTGTATTTTGGGAAATGATGAACGTGGGAGGGGCGCTTGCTACTCTCCAATAATTTTTGACGATTATAAAGGGCACTTGCCCTTGCAATTTTCAGTCGAATGAGTCCTTCTCCAAGATTTTTACGACAACAATCGTCAATCTCAAAATTTATATCAGATACACATCGGGAAACTGCGACACATGGGGGGGGGCTACCTTTCAGTCCCTTTGACTCTTAAAAATGGCACTAGAACTTCCGATTGCCGATTGGATGAGCCCTCTCTACAACCACCCTTTCTATAAAAAATCTTATATGCCCCCAGTTCATAACTTAAGACCCTTGCCCCAAAGGCTCTATAGGGGGGGGGGGGGGTGTAATCCTCAAATACATAATTTCCAGACTTTTCAACTACGCTGAACAAAATGGCTATCTCAAAATTTGATTGGATGTGTTTGGGAAAATTATGGGCGTGGGAGGGGGGTTGGTTGCCCTCCAATCACTTTCACCTATTACAAAGCGCACTAGCCCTGTCAATTTATAATCGAATCATCCCCTTTTATGTTTCTACGACAACTCCTTCTATATGAAGTGCCCTGGTCTAGGAACAAAAAATAAATGTATAAATATACAATGCCCACATCGCTCTTTACTTAGACAGCACTATTGCACTGCCTATGATAGGTTAACATTTGAGGGATAAAGGTACGATGTTTCTCCAAACTCAAACCTAAGTTTTTTTTAAACGTTCTAAAAATAATAATAAAATTGGTTAAAGCTTAAGTAAATGGGTTTGAAATATTCATTTCAAACACAAGCTATTTGAGTTATACTTTTTAAATATAGGATGGCGTTTGAGAGATCAGGGTCCAATGTTTCTTAAAACACTCTAACAATCTCAATAGAATCGGATGTATTTAAGCAAATGTTCATGGTCCATAAGTTACTTGAGATAAACTTGTTAAGTGTGCGATGCTGTCTGAGGCATTAAGGTACATTATTTCTCAAAACTGAAACCTAAGTTTCTTAAAAAGTTCTAACAATAGCAAAAAATTAGAACATATTTTAAGCAAATGTGTCTGAAATGTTTAAGTTACAGGTATCAATTAGCATATACTTTAGAAGCATAGGATACTACTTAAGGCAAGAAGGGCAAGGGTTGTAAGTTATGCCCTGGGGGCATAGAAAGCGTTGTCGTAGAAACTTCAAAAAGGGTTTATTTGATTGGAAATTGAAATGGCTAGTGCCCTTTTTAATCGTCGAACGTGATAGGATGGCAACTAATCCCCCTCTCACGCCCAAGTTTTCCCCTAACACATCCAAGCAAAATTTTGAGATAGCCATTTCATTCAACGTAGTTTGAAATTTCGGAAATTATGTTTTTGAGGATGACACTCCCCCCACAGCCCTCAGGGCAAGGGTTTTAAGTTATGCCCTGAGGGAATATAAGTTTTTTTTTGTCGTAGAAACTACAAAAAGGGCTCACTTGATTGGAAATTGAAAGTGCTAGTCCCCTTTTTAATAGTTGAAAGTGGTTGAAGGGCAAGTAACTCCCCTCTCACGCCCACCATTTCCCCAAACACATCCAATCAAAATTTTGAGATAGCCATTTTGTTCAACATAGTTGAAAGTTCTGGAAGTTAGGTCTTGGAGGATGACGACCCCCTCACAGCCCTCAGGGCAAGGGCTGTAAGTTATGCCCTGGATGCATATAAGGTTTTTATAGAAAGCGTTGTAGTAGAAACAACAAAAAGGGTTAATTCGATTGGAAATTGAAAGGGCTAAAACCTTTTTAATAGTCGGGAGTGATTGGAGGGCAACTAACCCCCCTCTCAAACCTCCATTTCCCCAAACACATCCAATCAAAATTTTGAGATAGTCATTTTGTTCAACGTAGTTGAAAGTTCTGGAAATTAGGTCTTTGAGGATGAACCCCCCCCCCAAACCTCAGGGCAAGGGTTGTAAGTTATGCTCTGTGAGCATATAAGGTTTTTATAGGAAGTGTTCTCGTAGAAACTTCAAGAGGGTTCATTCCATTGGAAATTGAAAGGGCTACTCCCTTTTTTAATAGTTGAAAGTGATTGGAGAGCAACTTACGCCCCTCTCACGCCCACCATTTCCCAAAACACATCCAATAAAAATTTTTAGATAGCCATTTTGTTCAACGTAGTTGAAAGTTCTGGAAATTAGGTCTTAGAGGATGACAACCCCTCACACCCTCAGGGCAAGGGTTGTAATTCATGCCCTGGGGGTATATAAGGTGTTTATAGAAATCGTTGGCGTAGAAACTAAAAAAGGGTCATTCGATTGGAAATTGAAAGGGCAAGTGCCCTTTTTAATAATCAAAAGTGATTGGAAGGCTTGACATTTTTATAGTAAAGAGCGATGTGGATACACTGTATTATTTTTTATTTTTTTTGTTTAGACCAGGGCACTTCTTAACGAAGGAGTTGTCGTAGAAACTTCGAAAAGGGCTCATTCTATTGAAAATAGAAAGGGCTAGTGCCCTTTTTAATAGTTGAAAGTGATCGGAGGTTAACTAATCCCCCTCCCACGCCCACCCACCCATTTGCCCATTAAGTTTAAAAACTAAATGTTGCCTTAATATTAAATCAAAGTGCATTTTGTTAATGCTAATTCCCAATAAGGCATCTCAGCAGTATTGCAAGAACGACTGAGGGCATTATGTTCAAGCTTTTGGGGCTACTTCTGCTTTTAAAATATGACCAAATCAAAATAGCGTAAGTGTGTCCAAGCTATCAAAGAATGTTGACAGATTTTTTTGCGAATGGCATAAAGTTTTCTATTTCAGGTCAACTAGAGGGGGTATGAAACTAAACTAAACACCACTATTTGTGTCCAGATTTTTAAAAGCGTGTATGTTGTTAAAAATTGCTGAAAAATTTTCTCCAGCATACAAATAGCAGGCCAAACTATAAAGTCTTAAAAAAACGAAAAGATTTAAACTATTATTTTCTTTTTTGTTTTCCTGTAAATACTATGTCAATATAAAAGGAACAGAAATTAATCAAAAGAAACTTTTTCCATAAAAATAAGTTTTTCAAAGATAAGTAAAGAACTCCATTAAACCAAAAATGAGCAAAGATAAAATCAAATAATCTACCAATCGTGAAACTACCACAAATCAGCATCGACAAATAAATAAAACCCAAAACGAACAGAAATTACAATAAATAACCGACTCAAACTCAAACCGAGCAGAAATTAACATGAGTAGGGCTCAAAACCCCTATGCCTTCCGAAGGCCAGAACATAATTTGCACTTTACTGAAAAAAAAACACAAATGAAAGTGCATTGTCAGTTTAATTTACATATACTGATATTTATTAATCAAAATGTTAATATTATTTGATTTAGTAAAGCTATAAAAGTATAAACATTTATATTTTTTCAGTAAAGTGCAAATTATGTTCTGGCCTTCGGAAGGCATAAGGGTTGTGTCGCGTGAAAACGCGGCATTCTTAATTGATGTCGATAAAAAGCCGAGCGCAGAATTTTTCTTTAAAACTAGTGCAGTGTTGGTATAGGTGGTACAATTGTACCAAATTCAGTACATTTTCTTCTGACCTGTACATCTTTACAACTTTTTGTACATCTTTACTACCAAATCATATTATTGAGTTAGGAATAAAGTGAATACACCATTCGATGCCTTTTTTTTATGCTGATTACAAATATAATAATCATTTCTATCGGAAATGAATTTCAGCCCCCCCTTTATATACCTAACCCTGAATTGGCATATATAGGGCATATATATGAATTGGCATATATTCCGATAGAATTGATAATTATATTCATAATCAGCATAAAAAAGGCATCGAATGGTGTATTCACTTTAGTCCTAACTCAATAATATGATTGGGTAGAACTTTACCTTACGATGGTCTGGCCTAAAAAATAGACACACATATAGTCAGAATTCGATTGTGAATCCATATATAGCTAAATTTATCAAGACCCCCCCTCCCTCATTCCATAATGATGAAAAATATACCCTGAATTATAAATCAACACCATATTTTTGGTACATAGCCTAGACTGCAGTTTTCAACAAAATTTAGCTTTTCAGCATAATTCAATAATGAGTATTTTTCATGCTCTTTTACAATTAAATACTCACTTGACAGGGACTATTAATTTTTTTAGCCCTGAAGGGGCTAGAAGGCTCAGAACAGCCCATAGAAACCTAGTAACCCTATGCTCAAAAATTTGCTTCTTTAAATAACTGGCTAGGGTTAAAAATAGGTCATTTGTAGCTGACTAATGATTGAAGCTGACTTAAGCTATATATTTCCATATTAGGGGGGGGGGAGTAAAGTATAGGCTCATGGTATCAACTTCAGAGTCTATTAACTATAATAATTTATTTATTATGAAGTAACTAAGTAAGAGTCGTTTATTCAGGCTCCTCACTAAACAAAATATAACCCAGTTGAGCTGATGATTTGTATCTAGTAATTATGTCAGTGATTCCAATTCTCAAAATGTAAATGGGGCAAAAATAACCAGTTAGCCATGATAAAATGAAAAGTAGCAAAATAGAAATAAGAAGGTATTTTTCAAAGTCTAACTGAGGCAACTGCTCCCCCTCCCCCTCACCAAATTGGCACCCCAAAATTATATAGCCTAATGCTGAATTAGAATAAAAAGTGTACATTGGCAAGTACAAACAATACAATAATATATTGTATATGATTCATAATACACATATAGTGTATATATATTACATAATAACAATGACAGATAATGATCTAATAGTATTGCTTTATTTTATCAACATTTGTCATTCAGAGAAGCCATGACTCTCTAATTTTATACTTAATATAATTCCTGTTTTTGTTCCATTAAATTTTTTTGGTACTGTTCTAATATCTGGGCAATGTGCAAGAATGCAACTTGAGAAAAGCAAAGATCAGATAACAATACCCAGTAGTTTCCTATCTTATGCTCTATAAACAAGGGGGTTCTCACTCCAGGAACTATATTTAAGCTTTAGTTTTTTTGGGGTTTAGGAGGAAAAAAGGTACCTAGGTTAGTTTAGGTTATGTATTTATTATATGCTATGCTTTACCACCACCACCCTAATGTGCAAATATATAGCCAAAATTTGTTTCTACACTATTATATTTTTATCCTATTTTGTTTTATTTCACTAGCATTAACCAAACTTCACTTCTTGCATGTTCCCCAGATATTAGAACAGTACCTTTTTTTTCTTGTGTTGCTTTAGTATAACAGTGTGACATCCTTTTCACTAGTAAATATCCATAATTTTTAGAAGGCCTATAGGATATATATTCTGAAAATCCAATCCATTATTATTACGGTTGCTGGTTTGCATGTGAGTCCAGGCAATTTGATGTTCATATGTTAATCCTAAAACTCAGCTGCCCTTGCCTGAGACTATAGGCAGGCAGACCTTATGTCACTTGTTCACCTGAAATCTAGGCAACTTGTTGGGTCAGCCAATTTTGAATGAATTTTGTGTTAGTGTAATTGTCTGAGCTTATTAACTGGGTTGCCTGTCTAAGACTTTAGGCAGCTGGACCCTAGGCCACTTGTTTGCACAAAAGTCCAGGCAACTTTTCAGTCAACCAATTTTCAATTAATTCTGTTTTATTGTAACTGTCTGAGCTTATAAAATTGGTCCTAACCTAACATAATTTAACCCAACAGGTGGGCCTATTTAGGCTTAGGTATCTTGTTTGCCTGCATTAACTTGTTGATCAACCAATTTTTAATTAATTTTGTGTTAATGTAACTGTCTTGGCTTATAAATTGGGTTGTCTGACTGAGGACTGCAAGTCCAGGTGACTTAGTGGTCATGTCAATCCTAAAACTTGGTCAAACTGACTTAGACTCTAGGTGGACAGGCCTACTTGGAAAGTCTACTTGAATTACAATAGAGATGACTAAGATTTTTGGGTTTACTCATAACAGACAATGTCTACTGAACTTGCTGATGAAGAAGCATCCTAAGCCTAATTTTCCTGGCCACATAAATTCTCAGGTAGGTTGACTAAGTTTTAGGATTGATATGTGACCACCAAGTTGCCTGAACTACAATTGGTTCTCTTGTAGGTGTTCATGTCTCCAATGCAAAGTCTGGCCAGTAAATACAGAAAATGTCTGCTGCCAAGAACAACAAAGAGTAAAAGGCTTTCTAGAAGGCTACAAGGATACAGACACCATCAACCAAACCTTGCATCCCTCTGTGCATCACACATCACCCTGCTTTTTGCCTAAATTGCTTAGAGCCATGGGTTCTTAGGACTGCATATTGGCAGTACAAGACCCAGTATAATGCTTCAGTTACATACAATGAAAACCAGTAAGTAAATAAGTTTTATTCAAGCAAAGTTAGTAACCCCCCATTATTCAAGCGTAGTTGGTTATTGTACTTAGTAATCCAAGAGAAACTAAGGTATTGTTTTTAAGTGACAGAATATCACCTGTTATTTACAGCTGAGCACAAACTATCTCCAAGAGTCTTTTGTCTGTTTTTTACAACTTTAAGTGTTTTCTATTTCTAGATCTCCAGGTAGAGTATTTTTCTTATGGGCTAGAATGTATTCTATATAAAATCCTCCCCTTCCATTGCACCTGTAAGATTTTGAGATTGCCCTATTTTTAGGACTAGAAAGTCAGTCTGATTGTTGCTCTAAGCAAGCTCTGGGTAAACCTATCCCTCTAAACGTTCCTTCTGAATGTTTTAAATTATATTTGTAAATCTTGCTACCCAGAGTTCTTAAAGGAACAGTCAGTCAATTGGTAGCATGTTAAACTGAGGCAGTAGTTCAAATTGGTACTCAAAATTCTGTGACAACTAAATTTTATTAGTAAATTTAATAAAAGATGAGAAACGTTGTAATTCTAATTATGTAAACCTTCCAATGGCTCTCTTCAGAGTTGAATAGTCTTATATTGTGTGTGTGTCTGTCGGTCTTCCATTGTCCACATGCCATTCACCAAAAAAAGGGATTATCTTAGGTTTAGGGCTACTGATATTCTAGCTGAATAAATTACACTTGGCTAATTAGTTAAGGCTTGGGTCTATTGTGTTATAGAGTCTTTAGATCTAAATTATCAAATTAGGTAAACCCTGCTAATTTGGTTAAAAATGGAAGCATCAAATTTACGAGTTTTATTTGATTAGTTAAGGTACTTCAAGAAGGTAAATCAAAGGGGTTTGAAAGTGGGCAAAACTCGGAATAACCATATCAATTGGCTACAAATTTCTCAGTAACCCAAAGCAAGGTATTTTACAATTATTTCTTGTAGAAGGATCAGTGTCCCTTGAATCTCAGGCAAATGTTAAACTTGATTAGGAAAAGTTCCTGGATTGAATTTCCCTCAACTGGAAAGATCTTAAACTCTCTGTCTGCCCAATAGTTCTCCTTTTTTCTTAGTCTCTCTGTATAACATCAAGACCACCATTTGTATTTACAGCTGGGAAAGGACAAGTAAAATATAGGGTTCTCCTCTTGGATACAGACTTCTGTATAACGTTAGAAGGATCCAAGTAGGGGGGTACGCAAAACTGTAGTCCAGGGAATTCCAATTTCTGGGTGTGAGATCTATTATAAACACTAAGCTTAAGTTCCAAGAGACACTAGGTTGGAATAGGGGACGCAAAAAAGCTCTTATAGCTTTTACTCCTTGTTTTAGGTTTTTTTTTTCACCTAAACCTTAGGCTATTCAAAGCTTATTCTACAAATTTTATATTTTTGGGAAGGTCATTGGAGTTCTTAAATTTAATTACTCTTAGATTATTTTATTCTTTAATAAATTTTATCCTTTATTTAGACAGACCCAGCCTTACTAAAACGAAATATACAGACAAAACTATGAGACCAACCACCAAATAGGATAAATTCTAACAAAATCTTGAGTTATTTACAAGGGTGATCTCAGCCCTTTTCTATCCTCTTATCAAATTTAATTAGATCATGTATCTCTTAATTAATCAGAAAGGATCCAAGGGTTACCTCGAACCATCTGTAAGGCTCAAACCTTTGAAAAATCAACTGGCAAGTTGGGATTCCAGCAAAGGGGATTATTACTTTTACTGAAATTGAGTTACTAAATTTACACAAAAATAAGGCCTCCTTACAACTTGAAAAAGCCAGGAACACATGGAGTAATTGCTACTAGTAAATAAACCCCTACTAGTAATGGATTTTTAGATTTGTGAAAGAGTAGTTGTATTTCCTTTTTCTCTTTTTTTAGACGGATGAGGTACATTGCCTACAGGCAATTTGTCAGGACTGTATATACTTATCTTGGAGAAAGGATCAGAGTTCCCCTTCCATCCTGTGTTTACATGAAGATTAGAGAGAAATTGACTGAGTCAAGTGGCCTCTATACTGGGTTCCTTGATGCATAGAAAATGTTTTTTATAAATGTTTCTTTAATTGATTTCTTTGTGTTTATAAGTATTTAATTAGTTGATGAGTGTTTTTTATGCATAGAAGTCGTTTTGTAAGTGCCTCTTTACTTAATACAA
>JAQQPU010009172.1:17442-33498 GCA_029168905.1 Artemia sp. Kazakhstan ARC1039
TACTAATTGTGCCGAGTCATCGAGAAGTTTTGATCGTATTTGAAATAGTTGATCCATATTTGTTCTGTCAGTAACGGGGTTGTACTAAGTATTTTTCTTTTGGAGGAGGGTTTGAACAATTCTTGTTCTTCTTTTATCTTCGGGGTTCTTTACCAAGCCGGGATTTAGTTTATCTGGAAAAATTAACTATTGACTTATTTCGACCTTTTATGGGTGACTTTCATTGTGATGTCTTACTCATATATTCTTGTTTTAAGTTTTTTTTTTAAACTGCTCATTTCGATTTAATATTACTTTATAAGTTCTTGGGGTACTTGTTTCCTAGACATATTTCCATTTATCTGGTCTCTTGCTTATTCTGCCAGATTTCGTGGTAACCTCCTGTTCGTTTTCTGGCGTTTTACTCTTTTTTTTTACTTTCCCATAGAGATTAGGTCAAATTTCTTGTATTGTTTCAAAAGGAATTTCTGGCCTTTTGCCTTAGCCTGTTTTGCATGGGCGGTAGCCGAAGTAGGTTTTTGTTTTTGTGCGTCTTGGGGCTCATCGTCGGATTCAGTAAAACTAGTTCCTGAGGATTCATCATTAGGGCTTTTTGGGGTTGTCCTTTGAGATTTTGGAGTATCACCTGCTCTTGCTTCATATATCTCGTCTCCTCTGGAGGTGGAGGGTTTATTTTCCATTTCCTCACGCTGAAGTCCTGTTTCGGGGGAGTTAAAAGATTCTTGGGAACTCTGGGAGGAGTCAAATACCTTTGGAGAATGTCTCCACTGCTTGAATGCCATATCTTCCGGGGGGTGAGGTGTATTTCGTAGCATGGTCTGTTTCCAGGAGTGAGATTCCTTGGGTTTTACCTTAGACACCGTTATGTGATGGTATTGTCCCAAGTTTTCACCTTCAGGGTGTTCCTGTGTCCAAGGCAAGGTACTTTGCCTTGTTTTTATCGGATAATTTATAATGTCCATGGCTTCTCTCAAACTTTTTGTATTTCCTTTATTTGTATCCCTGGGTGGGGTCTTCCTTATTTTTGCACCCGGTGTTTCCATAGCTCTGTTTAATTCATCCTGTAACGACAGGGGTCTTTCTATCGGGGTTGCTGGGGATACCATTTCGTCAGGAAATCTTTTCGGGGGACATGGGGTTGAAATTCTGTCTGGGAAAAATTGGGTCTTTGGAGACAGCGTATAATCTAATTCTTCCTCTGAGTTTTCTGAAGATGAACTCTTTGGTCTTTTTGGTGTTCTTATTGGTACAGGTATTAAGGATTTACTTTTAGGAATGACTAAATTTTTCATGGCCAAGAATTCTTCAAAATCTTCCTCGTCGCTACGACTGTCAAAGTAGTTCTGTTTAAAATTGAAGGGTTTTAATTCGGCTAATCTCGACTTAGGAAGTTTGTTTTCCGCGTTTGATGAATCTGAAGATGAGGGTTTGGGCGCCCACCTAACTGGGTACTTGGCTCCTTTTATACGGCTAACATGTGCCTTATATGTTCTCCCGCTATCTGGGTTTATCATTTTAAAAGTAAAATCATTGTCATATTTTTTGATTATTCTGTAGGGTCCTGAATATTTATTGGAAAGTTTTTTGCCTTCTAGCTTAGCTTCATTTTTCAGATAAACACAGTCGCCTACCTTAAAATTTATATTCCCTTTGATTTTGGACTCGTTTCTCAACTCTTGGTTCATCTTACATTTTTCTAACTCTTGTCTAACTATTTTATAGGTTTTTCTCATCCTATTTATAAAATCTTGCTTATAGTCCTCTGTATTATTGTAATACTGTCTTGATTCTATAATTTCTTGATAAGGTATTTTAAAATCACGTCCGAACAAAAGAAAAAATGGACTTTCCTTAGTCGTTTCTGAATAAGCGGTATTAATTACATTGGTTAAGTAAGGCAGATACAGATCCCAATCGTTTCGATTGTCTTTTGTATAAATACTCAAAACATTGGAAAATATTTTGTGCCTATTTTCAATTTTTCCATTAGCTTGGGGATGGTAGGGGGAGGTTAATAATTTTTCTATTTTAAGGAAACTCATTAAGTCTTTTGTTACTTTAGAAACGAAGTTAGTTCCGTTGTCACTAATAACCTGGTGAGGAACACCAAATTTTAAAAATATTTTTGCTAACGCTTTACTTGTGGCATAAGCGCCTTGATTTTTCAATGCTTTGGCAAAAGTGAAGCCGGTAAAATGGTCTATTACTGAGAGAACGCACTTATGACCTCTATTAGAAACAGGTAATGCTCCACTCGTACAATATAGGTCGAATGAAACGATATCGAAGGGAAACCTTGCTACTGGCACCCTTCCCATGGGGGGGTTAGGATACGTTTGGGGATTTTTCCTTAAATTACACGCTTCACATGTATTTATGTAATCCTTAAGTTTTGTTAATGCCGACGGAACATAAAAATATTGTTTTAACTTGTGAAAGGTTTTAGCTACATTCAAGTGTCCACCTATTTCTGAATGAAAATATTCGAAGGCAGGTATTATTAAGCTTTGGCGGAGTACTGGGATTATTAAGGTTTGATTTCTATTTGTTTCACCTGTTACTATCCTGCAAAGGATTTCCTCGTCCAAATCGTAATAAAAATTGTCTTTTTCCCGCCTCAGGGCTTTGAACTTATCGGGGAGAGTATCGGAATTCACAAAATAATTAATGAGAGTCAAACATATTTCATCCTTAACCTGGTTTCTTTTAATATTGGCTAGGGATAAGGGGCTACAAGTAATTTCGTTCTCTTCTGTTAGGATTTTAGGTTTATTCTTCTTGTGTTTTTGTTTGCTGGGATTAATGGCATTTATTTGTGTAGATTCATTATCTGAGAGGTCATTCTCAGGGTATCTACTCAGGAAATCGCAGGGGGCATTTTGTTTACCGGTCACATGTTCAAATTCATAATCCAGATCTTGGATTTTCATTATCCATCTAGCTAAGATTCCAGTTGGATTTTTGAACGTGCTTAGGTACTGTAAGCTTTTATGGTCCGAACGCAACTTAAATTTTCGACCTACTAAGTAATGTTTAAATTTATCTAAATGATAAATTATAGATAGTAACTCCAAATTCGTTGCTGAATAACTTCTTTCACCTTTGGTTAAAGTTCTGCTTAAATAGCATATGACTTTCTCTATATATTGAGGGGGGTCCTGTTGGGATTCGGGGTTGTTTTCCACGGGGATTAATTGGGAAAGGATTGCACCGATACCTAGAGCTGAAGCATCGGTGGTAACCACGAATTGTCCCCTTTCAAAGTTTGGCAACGACAAAATTGGTTCAGAAGTAAGGGCTTTCTTGAGAGTATCTAATGAAGTTTGAGCTTCATTCGACCAGGTGATAGTCTTGCCGTCCCCTTTAGTCAAGTCTGTTAAGGGTTTGGCAATTTGGGCGTAGTTGCGTATGAACTTTCTAAAATAACTGGTTAAACCAATAATGCCTCTTAATTATTTCATAGTTTTTGGCGGCTTAAGATTCTCTACACATTTTATCTTCTCAAGGTCCGGTGATATTTGACCTTGGGTCACTATCATTCCTAGGAATTTTATTTCGGATTGAAACAATTTACTTTTTCAGGTCTACATTTCAGATTACCCTCTCTGAATTTTTCGAAAACTTTGGTTAATGTGTTTAAATGGTCCTCTGGTGTTTCTCCCACACATATCACATCATCCACAAAATGGATAATATTTTCTATACCTCGTAATAAGTGTAACAGAGGTCTACATAATGCGCTTGAACTAGTTTTGAGTCCGAAAGGTACTCTCAAATATTCATAAGAACCACATTCCGTCGTCGAAAAGGCCGTTTTATAAACGTCGTTATCTGCTATCTTAACCTGATGATAACCTTGCGTGAGGTCAAGAGATGTAAAAATTTTGTTCTTGGTTGAAATGGAGTCTAGGATTTCATCTATTCGGGGCAGGGGAAATTTGTCGCTAACTACCTGCTTATTTAAGGCTCTATAATCTACTACAAGCCTAAGGTCCTTGTTCTTTTTTGGCACTAATATAACGGGGGCTGAATACGGGCTTATACTTGGCCGTATTATATTGTTTCTTTCTAACTCGCGGATTTTATTTTTTAACCAGCCTTTGTAGGGATGAGGGATGCGATAGGGCTGTTTAGCTACGGGCAACCCTGTGGTTTGGATAGAATGTTCATAGAAAGGTACCAACCCAATATCTTCCTCACATGTAGAAAAATATCTCTAAAATTCCAGAGCAATTCACACAATTTTTCTTTCAATTGTGTATCATGGATATGGTCTAATTTAAATTTTTCCAAAAATTGGGATCTTGTTTGTGGGTATCTATCCTTTGGGCTACTGACATCAATTCCATTAACTAATGTTTTCTTGGAGTTTTTCCATTTGTTTAGTTCGCGTTCAGAAATCACTTGTATTTCAACGAGGCATGTTCCCTTTTTTAATGTAATCGTATCGTTTTCATGTGTGTTAGTCAACCAAATAAAACCTTCGCCTTTTTCATATGAAATAATCTGTTCTTCACAAAACAGATTTTCTGGAATTTCTTTACACGGGGATGCAAACCAAATTTCGGAATTGTCATTTACAGGGGTGACCATTTGTGAGATTTTTACTCTTTGCATAGTATTTGGGGGGATTTTTGTCTTACGCACCGCAAATCCATAATATTTCTCTTCCGAGTCATTCTCTATTAAGTTAAGATTGGCGCTTGGTTGCGTCAAGTCTTCCGCTTGTGGGGTTGGTTGTAGGGGTAAATCCAAGTCCTGTCCCCTTACAATAGTACTTAGATTTATTATTTCATTCCATAATTCAGCTATTTTCTTTATTTCTGTTTGTCTATACTCCTGCATTTTTCCTATTTTTGCTTTTACTGACTCGATCCATTTGCTGCTTGATTTTCTTTCTCGTCCTGTGGGAGAAAATGACGAGGGGTGAGGTACAAAAGACTTTATTCTATTCACTGTTGCTTCCCTTCTCTCCATGCGTTGGAGAATAGGATCGTATGGATACACGAGTCTGTTATTTGTTATATCTAATAATACTTTATTAAATTTTAGAAAATTAGCACCGATTATGGCCTCATATGGGAAATTCTTGCATATTATGAAGTCTGTAGGGAAGATTCTGTTATCTTTTGTCACATCTAAATGTATGGAGCCTATAGCTTCCAGCCTATGACCTGTGACACTAGTTAGACTGGGAATATTAAAATTTTTCCGTCGCTTAATATATATTGGTAGTCTATTAAATACATTCGAATTTATTATGTTAACTGATGCACCTGAATCTATTAACGCTTTGAAATTAATACTTGCAACACTAAAATTATTTAATATAGGTAATATGTCATTATCATCACTTAAGGAAGGTACAATTACTGGAAGGGACCTATAAAAATTACTGGCCTCCAGGGTCCCGGTTAATTTTCTTGGGGGCCTAATTCGTTTCCCTGTGCGCTTATCTGATAAGTTGGCGTTTGAGGTTGGTGGGAATTTCACTTGTTAGGGAAGGTCCAAGTTGGTTGACATTTGATTGTCTTGGTTCCCACGTATAATTGCGTGGGTTAGGATTTCTCGTGCCGATGGCTCGTGGCATTTGTTCGTTTTGTATTGACGAAAAATTTCTTTCGTTTCCCGACATAGTTCTTTCATTTCCCGTCGGGAAAAAATATCCTCTGTTATCGCTTGTATTCCTGTTGAACCTAGTTGGATACACCGTCCGTGAATTAAATTGGTACATGTTTTGTCGCGTGTTTGCGTTGGGGAACCGATAATTATTTTGTCGGTTGGGGGAAGGATTGGAATAGGGCTGGGGAGGCGTATATTGGGAAGGATTCGAATACGCAAATCCTTGTTGGTACGGGTTGCGGAACGATGGGAGACGTGGGGGGTTATTTCTATAGTTTCCTGACCCATTGGCATTTGAGTTTGTTCTCCCGAACAAACGATTACTAAAACTTGGGGTTGCTGGTGTATATTTGTTTTTAGTACGGCATTCCCTGGCGATATGTCCTTGTTTATTACATGCATAGCATATAATTGGGGGGTTCTGTACGTAGTTTGTTGTATTCGTGGGTATAAAACGTACTATCCTTTGCCTCGTAGGGGTTGGAGACCTATTTTGCTTCGGTTTGGGTGAATTATCTCTCGAAAAGAATCCTGGGGAAATTGCTCGTGATCGTCCCGGAGTTGAATTTTCTACGTTATTTATTGTTGACTTATTGTGGTTCGCTACAATCGAGTCAATTTCTATCATTCTTTCTACTTCCTGGACTGCTAGCTCTAATGTTTGGATATTCTTTGATATCAACATTCGGTACAGTTTTGGGCTTAATCCTTGCATGAAAGCATTTAGTACAATTTTATCGTATAAAGGACCAGATTCCTTTACGTGCTTAGCTTCAATAGATACCATTACTTTGTGCAGATATTCTCTAACATTTTGGGTTTCGTCGAAACAAACCGTACCAAGCTTTAGTTTGTGTGTTGAACTGGTTTCAACAAATCTTTCTCGGGACGTTTTTAGCAATTTTTCAATTGAGTTTATTGGAAGGCTGTTGTCTTCCCCTATTGTATTTTCTATTTGCTTTAGAAATATTAGTGCTTGCCCCTTAAGTCTCATTAACAACATGCCTACTAATGATTTTAAGTCCGTTTGAGTTACTTCTACGAATTGGTTCAATTGGATAATAAATTCATCCACATCTGAATCACCGTTATATGATGGGAGGGATTTTGAAATTTCCACTGTTTTGGCAATGAGTTTTTGCTTTAATAATTGTTCGTTTTGATCTAACGACATTTTGTTTTGTTTTTTTTTCTCAAAATAAATTAAAATTCGGCACTGGTTTTGCTTTTTTGTTATAACTTAACTTTTGCTCGTCTAAATTATATTTTTGTTATTATTTTAAGGTGACTTAGGCTTAATAAAATATTGCACTTCAAGCCATGCATAAATTGCACTTCAAGCATACGTTAAATATTACACTTTCCCCATGTGTAATATTTCTCAATAATCTCTTTTTTTGTAGAAAATTTTGTCCTTGTGTTTTGCTCCTTTAAACAGGCCGCGCCAATTCTAATGGGGGGGTTTTAATAAAAATTATTTGTTCTTATATTTTCAGATGTTTCCTAGTACGGAAATTCCAATTAATTAATTCAATGGGGAAATTTAGTTAAACTCTTAGCTGACGGCTCGCATATAGCTTACCTGAGTGGAGGCGGAACTTCTAGAGTGGGGAGCTTAAACTAGCAGTACAAATAGGGAGCTTATATTAACGGCCATACTGAGTCGAAATCAGACTGAAAAGTTTCAGTTTCCCTTAGGTGCGAGTGCAGCCACAAGGACTAACAAACTTGAGAAATATTAACATAGAGAGAATAAAATAAGAAAGTAATGCATTTATTATTACTCACATAATTGTCGCAGAGCTTCGGTTATATCGATACACTTGCGGTACAAAACATTAATACAAAATTGTCATCTAGGACAATACAACGCAAAAGTTAATTCACTGGTAATAAGTTTCCTCAAAAGTCTATTTTGCATAAATTGCCATTAAACTCATATAACAAAATTCACAAGAAATTCATATTGGTCCTTTTCAGGCTAGACTCGCGTAAGACTCCTCTAAGACTGGCGCAAAAATTGCTAAGTCCTAACTATCTACTCTTCCTAATTTCGCCAGAGGTTACATTCGGGCGTTATTCACAAGTATATTTTACAGTTCCTATTGGTTGCACTATTTGTCCTACATCACTATTGGACCGGCTTGCACCAATGGGCTACTTGGGTTTAATTAAAGTTTATGACTTTTAAGATATCACTCTGGAATTTTTCTAACAAAGCAAAGTTCTACATTGTAACTTTAATTACAATTTACAGCTTTTTATAATAACACTTTGGAATTTTTTTCGGAACGAACAAAGTTTTACACTGCAACATTTTGCTAGCAGGGTGTCGCTTAATTTTCAGAAGACTTATAATTTACTTCTGTGAGAGTTGGTAAAGGATAATATGATTTAATTACATTGAGATACTTAGTTCTAAACTTAGTTTCCAGAACAATGCAGTTAGATTATACAAAGATATTTTGCATCTCGAGTGACTACTTTTTTTGTATTATAAATCTTACTCTCTTGATAGTTTGGTATTTCGAGCTCTTAAGATTCAAATTACATTGTTCGTTGGCTGTCATATAAGATTTGGTCAAACTGATATTTATTGCATTCAATGGCGACACAAGGGCGGATTTATTTATTGGATTTTCTGTGGGAAAGATTCTTACGATGTTTGTTACAAAGTATAATTACAATGTATAATTAGATACATTTGTTTCACTATGTTAAATTGAAAGCTTGAGTCTTGCTCGATCTGTAGGCTACTTGAATTTTTCAGGTTCATATTTTGGGTTTATATTTCGGTTGGTTTTATTTTTATTTGGGTAACTTTAATTGGAAAATTCTGAGGCTTTTGAAAATTGATCCCATTACATATCATCCTTCCCATTCTTAACGATGTCCTCATCGTTGTGTTATGCTCTCTCTCTACACTTTCAAATTTTGATTTTTCTTTAAAAGAATTTATTTTAGTACTCATTACTTGAATTAGCTCTGTTTTGGTAAAATTTATATTTTTTTTTACAGATCCCCGATTGCTCTATTAGATTATATGTATAACAACATTACTTTAAAGTCCATCACCTACTCACTCTATTTGGCGAATGGGCCAAAGAGTTTCTATTGACTAACACATTAAGTTATACGATTACATAATCATTATTATTTCCTCCACCTAACACTAAGATTACCTTCACCTGATATGCTAATAATTCTACATGGTTTTATCAATTAAGTTCTGGTTTTGCAATTGTTTTACTACTTGACGTGGTACATGTTTGCTACTTCTATTACTAGTTTATACTTCCCCCTGACGCTATATTGGTACGATAAGTATCTGACTTCAAAAGCACCTAACTACATCTAAATTTTTAACACACTGAAATTAAAATAATTTGCAAGAAAAAGTTTGACACATTAATAGGTTTTAAGTTTAATGTTTGATTGCAACATTGAGCTTATGTAATTTACACTTATTTTTCACTTGTTTTATGAAACGTTTCTCTATTTTCACCAAAGTTAAAAGTTAGATACATAAAATTTCACACTTACTTCATCATTCTACGTGTCTATAATACTCACATAAGTTGTCACTCTTACTTTAGGTTTCCATTCAGTTAATTACTGTGTTGGCTAATTGTTTATGGTTTGTCTTCTTGGAGTTTCGCTTTTTGGCACTTGTTCCTAGGGATAAGTGTTTATGTTTTTCACAAGTACGACTACACGCATAAAATTGTCCGTACGTGGTTTGTCACGTCGTATACGAGGGGTTGATGTTGTAGATTCGTTGAAATGTATCCTGGGTATATAACCCTTGGGGAGTTGAATACATGAAATGGGTATCTTGATCGCTGGCTGGGTAGTTCTTCTTGGACACTTTTATCCTCGGAAAATCTAATACTCGTACAGTCTGTGTTTTCCGTAAATTGTTCACGTTCAGTTCTTCTTTTATTGTTTACTAGGTATATAACTCTTGGGGAATTGATTACATGGAATGGGTACCTTGATCGCTGGGCTGGGTATCTCTTCTTGGACACTTTTATTTTTGGGAAAATCTAATACTCGTACAGTCTGTGTTTCCCGTAAATTGTTCATGTTCAGTCCATCTTTTATTTGGATTATGGGCTGTGTTACGACATTTAACGTTAACTATGGCAGGATCAAAATTTGATCTTAGGGCCTTGGCTCGACGCATTGTCTTTGATTCCTGATTAAATGATACACAACCCTGGTTATATGATATACAATCATTGAGGGTTTAATCATGGAGATCATAGCTAAGATAAATTGGTTTAATTTCTTCTCTGACATTTTACTTTGGGGAAAATTTTGCACGTACAGTTCATATTTCCCGCAAAATTTATTATGTTTGGTTCTTCTTCTCATGGTGGATGGTTTGATTTCGTGGCATCTAACAATTAATACTGGATATGGTTACAACTTAAGCTTCGGATCTTGTTCAATATATTGTCTCTGATTTTGGGCTTAAGATGTATAATCTTTGAGAGATTAACTCCAGGGTTATTCTTGGTTTGTCGATATTGTTTGGAATCGTGTTACCTGGTACTAGGCTTGAGTGACTTGGGTTGTCATCAGGATATTGTCTTCAGGGGTTTCCTTGGTGAGTACTTGTCGGTGGTTGACGAATGATGAAAGTAGATGCTACTGGGTTGTATCCGTGTTGCCTGCTGGTACACCAATAATTAATTTGCACTGGTTACTCTGCTTCCTAGAATATAAATATCTGGGCAGAATCATATGCTCTTTATAATTACACAAGTTACGACACATACAGCAATAATACTCAATTTATTTAACATTACATGGGGACTATTGTTTGAAATAATAGTCGTGATTAGTGGTACAAATAATATCAATTTAGTATGGGTACAGTTAAACTCAACGATAGAACAAATAAGGGCAGCTTTCATGCTTTTACATGCATGTTGCCGCAATCATTAGATTACTATGATACAAGCAAAGTAATCATAAGAAAAATGATTATGTTTACAAGAAATAACACTATTAGATTTTCAAGATTTGGTGATTATATGTATACATGTACACATGTGCATTTAGCACATGTTCTATATTCAATACATTTTTTAAATGTTATTCAACACTCATCTACTTTAGCATTTAATTTTCTATTCTATGACTACATACGAGGTAGGTTACATGGTTTTTATGAGAGGTCTCGATTTACTATAAATTCTCAAATCTTTACTGTTTATGCGCGTCCATGCCGCTTAAGAAATATATCTTTCTGCATGGGTTTGCACAGAAAATAAGTAGAAACTTGGGACTGGACATGGCACGAATGAGGACCTCTACTCCCATTCGCTCGATCATGTCCTCCCTTACTTTTTTTGTCTTAAAGGTTATCAGGGAGTTCTGGGTTTAGGTTTTGCATCTCACTCGGCTCGATGTGATCTGACTTTGCTCTTTTTCTACGTGTTATTCTCAACATTCTTCCGTAATTTAGGTTCAATACGATTCGTATAGAATACGAGATTATGAATACGAATCCTACTGTCAGGAGGGTATACCACCAAAAATTTGTTGAAAATAGTCCGTATCTACTTTCTACATACGTCAATCTTTGATCTTCATTAGTGAATAGGGGAATTTGAGTGTCTAAGGCTTCTCTTATTTTTATTAGTGGTAAGGTTCCCTTGATATTCTCTATTTTTGACCATATTGTGGCCTTTACTTCTTTATTTTCAATATTAGGAATTGTATACGATAGATTGACTGGTTTGAAATTGGTCACTTTGGGACTTATTATATTCGTGCCTGTTGTTATCAGTGGTGTTTGTACCGTGGCTTCTTTGGTTACCAGTCGGCATCCTTGTTTTATTGTTATTGTTCCCACGTCTTGTAATAGTAGTTCAGTTCTGTAGCTTCGATCGATTCTTTCTGTGTTATTATAACAAGAGATAGTCCCAACTGTTTCTTTTGGAACAGAAAATAGCCATAGATCATTTCTAAGGTGAATAAATATTTCTCGTTTAGTACTGCCTACTAGTGCTTCGCATGAGTTGGGAATTTCTTCTTGTTGAGTCTCTTTTAAAAATATATCCAACATACATGATCCGGGTTTTACATTATAAATGGGCAGTGTTAGTTGACATACTAGGTTTTTGAATGCTACACATTCCTTAAGGTCCTGTGGATTTGCTAAGGCATATTTCCTCCTATCTTGATCAACTAGCAAGTACTCCGCTTCGGGGGTGATGGTCATAAACGAATTAGTTCTACCTATATTGGCTGGAAACGTGGAAATTTTATACAAGTCATATATTGATTGTTGATTTATTAACGGGATTGTTACTACTGCAAATAATTGTTCGTTTATCTCTGCGATGTGAACCTTCAGCTTGGTGTAATAGTGGAATAAGTTTGCTACTTCCGGTTCTGTTGGTAGATGTAGTCCGAACGTTAGATGCGTTTTTATTTCATCCAAGATACTTTTTAGGTTCGAAGGATCCACTAGGTCATACGACAAGGTTCCTCCGGTAAGGGCAAATAATGCAAATTCAAATTTGCTAACGTCAGTTGCCAGGTTAAGTAATGACATTGTCACTATGTCTAGTGATACCATGGTGAGGCTCGAATCGGAAATCACGCGATCTACTTCATTTTTCAAATAATTCATTATGTTTACAGTCTTGGATATCTTCTTTGAGATTGCCTCAATTTTATCTCTTTGATAATTGGCTATACTGGCTTGTATCTTTTGGACATGTAAGGTCACGTTCATGGCGTTATTTAGTTTTCCTACGTTTTCCCTTAGGATATTTAGGTCTTGTTCAGTCGAAAGCCCAAATAAGCGTGAGGCTAATTCTCCTACGATTGGTATTAGACTAGCTTGTCTGCGGTATTTGCTTTTTCGAAAAAATACCTCGAAGATTCTTGTGGTACTCTGTTTTAACTTTTGTATTTCTGTATTGAATAATTCAAAATGTGCTTACAGTCTCTGTCTATATAATATTAAGAAGGTTTGGTGAATCGATACTCTTAGAGCGTTTTTCTCGTTTAGCTCAGGTAATGGTTCAATATCTCCCTTTGCCGGGTCGTCGGCCATTGCTAATCTTGCACAAGTACGTTTGCCATCTATTGTCCAACATTTCTTATGTACGTAATCGTCTTCTTCCTCTTTCTTAGTTTTATTTTTCTTTTCTACTGGTTGAATCGCTTGTACTTTTATCGTTTGTGTTTCGGTAAGCCTTACTGGGAGTCTTGCTCTAAAGCCTATAGTAAATACTCCAATCGACTAGGTGTGGTAATACATGGGTCCTGTTGACCACGTCCATTTTGTAAGTATCGTTGGTCTTAGATAAGTTAGTGTGGTCAAATTTCTAGGTGCTTTCTTGCTAAGTGCGCTCATTTCAGGGATTGTGTTCGTCGTAACTTCTGACATTGAAGATTGTATATCTCTTACTGGGGTCTCATATGTAGGCGTGGTCGTCTTGGTGTCTTTTCTTTTTCTTTCTGTAGGATTTTTATTCTTATCATCTTGTTGTGTATTTGAGAATTTTAATTCCTTTAGGTTAATAATTTGTCTGTAGTCTTTTTCCTTCGTGAGTTTTGATAATATTTGCTTTGTAACATTTTGTTCAGCATGATTTTGCCATAATTCCTTGAGAAAAGTCCGTAGGCTCGGTAGTTCATTTAGCATTGCGTAATTTCCATCATAGAGTTTATTTCTCTTGGAAGTTGTCAAGAAGGAACCTGTGGTATATTTTGTCGTAGTATATTCGCTTATAGATCCGTCCGCATTACTTAATTCTCTTTTCCTTCTGCTTTCTCTGTTGTTGGTTCCTAGAGCTTTATCGATTTCTGCCATCTTCTTGTCAAAGTCGTCTATTATGAATTTTGACTTTATTTTAGGAAGAATGGGGGTAGATTTCCTTTATTTTCCTTATGGTGCATGTCTTTCGTGGTCTGCAAGCTTTTATCCGATTTTAAGAATTGGAATATGGAATCCTTTAATTCATTGGTGTTTTTCTCCAGTCTCATTACCTGTTGAAATAGGGTTTCAAACGGTTTGGGATCCAGTTTCATAAATATTTTCCAGGCATTGTGGCTTGCAAGTAACGAGTTCTCATGTTTGAAGATTATTCCATGTTTTACGATATCTTGGGCTATAGTTTGGGAAATGAAGATTGTTATGACATTTGTTATCCACATCCTTTTTGCTGTTTCTGGAATTAATATTTCATTAGACATAATACAGGAAAACTTTTTATGATTGATAATCGAACGAGAACTTTGATTCCTATTATTTGTTCTTTTTTTCTCAGGGAAGGAAACAAAGTGCTAATTATGATATTATATTTATATTATTTTATGATAATTTTCGTTGCCCAAAGGAAACAAGGTGAGATTAAGATTCGTGGTCGTACAATTTGTTACTTTTCTTATGGTGAAAGTACGGTTGATTCTTAGGCTGAGGGGATATATATTTTAATTGCTTTCACACAAGAATTTTTCTTTTAATGTAAAAGGTGCGTGGGTTAACTTTAATTATTTCAATTGGGACAGTTTTTTTGTTTTCTTGGTTACTTTTGATTTTGATTCATAAGTTTTTATCCTCTTAAATATAATTTCATTTCTTTTTGCTCTGTATATTACACTTTTAGGATTATATAGATACTGCTTGTAATATTTTATTTCTTGGAGGGGGTTATGTTTCCCTTGATATTTTATACAGTTTGGATTTCCTTCAATTTTGTAAACTAATTTTTGCTTTCTACATGTGTCGAGGAGTAATAAATCTGTCTGACAAGGACCTTTAACGTACCAGTACCGAACTTTAAATTTTTTTTGCAACTTTCTTATCTCATGTTGAACTAAATAGAGGTACTTGCCCTTTCTGCCGTTATATTTTATTCCTAATTTGCCTCTTGCTGGTCGATATTTGGGTGTATTTGCTAAACGTAATCCGAAGCTATATGATCCTATGTTGTATTCCCTTAAGTCGTACTTGACATCCCACTTTTTCGCAAAGACTTCTTCCCCAGATTTATTCACAATAATTATTGCCGCTGAGTATATAACATTTTCTTTGGCATGTTTTATACATATGAACTCTGTGTCAATAATTGCCTTGGCCATTGTTCTGAAATGAAAGGTAGTTTCTATTGATCTATGTCTAGTTAATAATTTTTTTTCAAGATTGGTTATGATCATGGTACACTCTAGGTCGAGGTCAAATTACCTTTTCACCGGTATTTCCTCAATACATCGGGTACTTATTCGTTCGACATAATTCGATCATCTAAAGCTCCATATTAACCAATAATGAATGTATACTCTGAATGGAAAACAAGGTAACTTCAGGTCGAGGTTGAACTACTTTTTCACCGGTGCCACCTTGCACCTGGCTATTTGTGTGTTCGAACATAATTCGATTTCCTAAAGCTCCGTACTCTAGTTTAACGACTTTGCGGTCGCTTTATAGGTTTAAAAGAATGGAGACTTTCGAGAAACTACCTTTTTGTCAATATATTGATAATGTATTTAGATCTCGTGGTATTTACTCTAATTCATAGTTCCATAAATCTTAATACAATACTGGTCTATAATGCTCTTTTTTTTAAATTGTGATAATAATCGATTTTCATAGTTATAACACTTCAGGTAATATTATAGGGTTCTTTTATCATTCATTCTAACGAGATTATTTATATATACAGTTTCTTCCACTGAGGTTCGGTTTTAATTTCAATATGGGTGCATCGTCCGGCAGTGCCGCCTTTGAATTTGGAGATGTAAGCATATCGAGTAGTCGATAATTTTCCCATGGCGAAACATTTGAGCTGAGAAATTGGAGTTCAAATACTATATCATTTTTACCATTTTCAGGTATATTTAGGTACATTAAATACACTAATAGTTGGTTTGGGAGGTGCAGGCTTGGGTTGTGCCACACTGGAGGGCCATTATGTCATTTCTTTGCATATTTTGTCGATTGACTTTCCGGCACAGCTGAGATAGGGATAGTTGGTCATTTATTATTTTTACTACGGAGAAACTTGATTCAGTGTTATTTTCTTTATATCTTTATATTCTCTTGGGATAACTTGAAAAATTGCGGATTCCATTGAAGGGTTTATCGGATTTAGATACGTGTTATTTACACAATTGACATATAAGATTTTAAGAAAGCTTTCACCTTTTAACATATGTCCCTGGTCTATTAATATGGAGAGAAATTTGATGGGCCAAATTGTAGTTATATTGTTATCATCTTGATCGTACCAAATATTGTCGGCGATATATTTAGACAACGAGCTATACTTTGTTGTTGGGATATGTTGTACTAAAATTCGGAAGGCCAGGTTGGCACTTCGTCTAGTGTGCTCTAGTGTTTTTGTCATTGCACGTGCACTAAAATTATAAAGCACTAGGCTTGCCGTTAATCTTAGGATCATTCTT
>JAQQPU010009173.1:2426-17136 GCA_029168905.1 Artemia sp. Kazakhstan ARC1039
AAACTATTATATTTTCATCCTATTTTGTTTTATTTCATTAGCATTAACGAAACTTTACTTCTCGCGTGTGTACCCAGATTCTAGACAAGTACCAAATGTTCTACCAAACCTGCTAGGAAAAAATGCAAATTTACCTCAAAGGAATTGTCATTTGAGAGATTTAGCAGCTCTGGGAGTTCCCTGTGGTGCCACCCGCTTTGATTGATAAGCTTGCCGACAAAAGGGATGTGAAATTTCATTGTCTTTTTATTAAAAATTTTGTAGTCAAACCACAAATAAACTTTCAAATGGGGATAAATCCATTTATTTAGACAGTGAAAAAACAGGTGCAAAAGTCCAGATATTTCGATCACATACACAGCGACCGTCTTCAGTAGAAATAGTAAAATAATAAAATTGGAACTAACATATTTATATGCAACAAAATAAATAACTTTTCGGGTCATTCACAAAATAATGAACTTCCGGATTTTTACTATATTATTTTCAGAGAGAGTTCATTGACAAAGTTCATTCAAAGTTCTTGATGTAAATTTTCTTCTTTAATCTTGCTCAAATGTAAAACAAATTTCCAATGAAAGTGGCAAAGCCTTCCGTGTCTTCTAATTGCAAACCAAATATTGAGTTTATAGATGTTTACTGGGTTGGTCTCATTTCCCCGTATATTCGACGTATTTTCCCCATTTGAAAGTTTATTTGTTCGTCTTAGAACGGCAGCGTGGTCTAAGAAAACAACACCTAATTTAAAGGTGTTATGTCGAAAATTAGTCAAACCACAGATTCTCGCTGATGGCTAGTCCTCAGGGAGACTTTGCTAATAGACTCTTCATCTTCCGGACGGTCAGCCAACACTGAGGCTCACAAAATGATTTTAAGGCACCATATCCTCTTAATTTAATTCAATTTCCGCACGCTCAGCTCTGCTTCCACACAACTTTCCAAATGTGCAGATTGAGCAAACATTTTGCTTAATTCAATGAAAGTTCAATTCAAATTCCCTCTTTTTTTAAGGATAATTGATGGATTTGAGGTTTTAGACGAACTGGAGAAGCTTCCCGTAAATCAAAAAAATTTCAGACCGACTACTGATATCAAAATTCAAAGTGTTACCGTACATGCTAATCCTATTGCAAGTTAGTGTGTTTTGTATAATGAATACATGTTTTTTTTTCTTTTCTTTTTTTTAAGAATTTGTTCCGATTTAGTTGTACATGGTTGCAGATAGAAGTGTACTATGTTTCCTTCATTCTTAAAGTATCATTCAAATTCAAAACAGGGCCGTTGGCCATTTTTTAATGCTTGGAGATTTTAGTTTTCCAAGCATACAAAATAAGGAAAATAATTAAGAAAAAGAAGTAACATGCAAAAATGGAATCAATGAAGTAATAAAAGGAAAAAAAGAAAGCAAGATCAGGATATAAAAAAGTATTTTGCTTTATCTTTCTGTTTTCTACTTGATTATTTTCTTTATTGTTTCATTATCTTTGGCTTTAGGATTTTGTTTTTGTTTTGAATTCTACAATTGTTTTCTTGTTACGACTGGATCTTAGACGGTAAAATTGCCAAAATCTTGGAAGGCAAACCAGTTTATTACTGCTGGTTTCTACTGTCTATTTGCTAATTTCGCTTAATTTTGGGAAGCTTCTGCTTACATTTGTGTGCATTAGACGGTAAAATACCTCAACAACAAAATTTAGATTTAAACTAGCAAATTTTTAATTGGTAGCAATTTCTTTTGTCTAAATGAAAACAATGTTTCACTTAACAGCGTACCAATTTTTACCATTTATTAGGACGCATTTTTGCAGCACGAATTCTCTTGGGAGAGAGAGAATACTCTTTTTTCCTAGCAAACTTTTTCCTGTCTTATTTTAAGCATTTTATTAATTAGGTTTTAAACAATCCATTTTTTATGATAACTTTCAAGTTTAGTGATTTAGATGAGTATATTTTTACTAATTTGTAGGAAATGCAGTTTGTCACATAATGGAAGAATTTAAATTTTATCTTAGCCTTTGTCTAAAAAATTGCCATAGATATTACTATATGTAGTGAAGCTCCATATGTTATTTTTTTTCTAAGCCACTTCATATGAAAGGAGTTATCATAGAAACTTTTGAGGGGGCTCATTCGATTAGAAACTGAGAATTCTAGTGCCCTCTTTAAGAGTCAAAAGAGATACGAGGAGAAGGATCCCCTATCCTACGCCTTTTTGTTGACTGCCTCTCCTCAGCACCCAAAGACATCTGAAGAAAATTTGAAATTGCCATTTTGTTCGGAATAGTCGAAAGATCAGATAAATCTGCCTCTGGGAACGACAAGAACCCTCCACAGCCCCTGGGACAGGGCTGCAAGTTATGAAAGTTTCCCATTGTTTACATATAGGTTCTTTGAAACAGGATTAAAACACGATGTTTTAATATTAATTTTAACATTTATTTTAATTTAATATTAATTTATTTGAATGTTATTATTTTAATATTGTTTATTTTGATTTATTTAAATATTTAAGAATATTTAATAAGAACATTATTTCAGAATATATGTATGTGAAACTTTTTCCTGGAGTTTTGTAGCGTGAGAAATTCTAGTTAGAAAGATAAGTGGCACTAAAGAACATCGAAATATTAATACTGTGTTTCTCAATTTAAGAATTATTTAGAATTGAACTTTTACAATTTTTGCTTGGGGATTAAAAAAATTTCCCTCAATTGAATTTTTCTCGCTACGATTTTTAAAAGTCATTTTTTTAAATTCTGAAATTGTATTTGTAAAATGTTTAATTGTAGATTAAGTTTTTCTAGCTCGATTCTTTAAGTAAAACTTGAAAATTCGATTGGACTTTTTCCAGTGTCCGTAGTTTTCGTGTAACGATTTTCCGGTGTTTTTTTTTGCGTGTAGATATTTATTATCTCGGAAAAAAAATAAGATAAAAATCCCTGTGCAGGAAATATTAGGGCTATCAAAATTATAATTAGAAATTTTGATAGTTCCAAAAATTTTTTTTTAGTAGTTAAAAATTCCGGAGTCTTGTGAAGAAACAAACTTAACTGCAGGCAATAAAAATAAAATTCAGCTTGCATTTTCGATTTCGGCTTCTAAGCCTCTAATTAAGATTACTTGTTTTATTTCTTGAGCCAAAATTGGATTGCTTATTGCTTGCAACTTTTACAACACAGCTCCTCACCTGAAGGGACTTGTAGGGTGGGTAGCAGTAAGCAATATGGACCAATTTAATTTCAATTTGAAGTTGCGATTGCGTTTCAAAATTCAAGAAAATCTTATAATATTTAATCCTCGAAATGGGTTGTAGAGGGAACATGAGAGGCTACAGTGTGGATACAATAGTCAAATGGCACGTTGTTGAGTGACCCGTCATTTGCCGTCCTGCCTAGCAAATCCTGAGTAGGCCTACACTGAGTTACCTTCTCAGTGAGTTCCGCCCCCAGGCAGCTCAGGCGCGTCCCCAGGTGGCGGATAGGGGAAAGTCCTCCAGATATGGGGGATTCCTTCGAATAACCAATAAAAAGGCGCGGACCAAGGGGGACCCAGTTCCTGGGGGTCCTTAAACATAACTGGGATCCCTAACTGTGGGGCCAAACACAGTTAAGGAGGAACTAAGGCCCCTTTTATGGTTCTGTGCTGGACCCACCGGCGTGTGGACACGTCCCGACAGAGTCAAACCCTAGTCCCAGCTATGGGTAAATAGTTAGCGAGCAGAAAGCTATGAGGGTGGAGTACTCTCAAGATGAAGGAAATCGGCCACCTGCAAAGGACAGAGAGGAGTGGCTTGCCGCTGTCCTAGCCATGAAACCCTTTTCTTTTAAATGTTATGGATCAGTTGAAAACAAAGAGACGAAACCGTGCTACCGTGTCCGGGGTAACCGACGGAAGGCAAGATATAATAGCGAATGATAATGATAATGATAATGTTACCGCGTACGGGGGAACCGACAATCTGACGACTTCAGACGAAGATATGTGAACTCGGCAGATGATGACGAATCCCATTGAGGATGATAGCACTCTACCAGGAGAAACCCCTATTCTGACCAAAAAGCCCCATTCTACCTGGGGACTTTGAATGTGCTAACTTTGGCAAAGACTGGGAAACTAGAGTTAATTGTCAAAGAGCTCGAGAGGTACAGATGGGACGTTATTGGCCTCTCGGAAACTCACTTACCTGGTCCAGGAGAACAACGATGCGGTGACATCATACTTTCGTACTCTGGTAGATCTGATGGCAAATACCGACAAGGCGTTGGCTTTCTCCTGACACGCAAAGCGAAGCGCGCACTCATAGCCACAAAGTTAGTCTCAGAGCGCCTTATGATGATTCGGCTGCGAGCGAAAGTACAAAACATCACCGTCATCCAAGTGTACGCTCCAGACTCCTCAAGACCTGATGAAGAAACTGACACCTTCTATCAACAACTTCAGTCTCAACTGATGAAGTTCCAAAGAAAGATCTCCTCGTAGTAATGGGTGACTTCAATGCTATCGCCGGAAAAGCTGCACAACCTGACAGTGATGTCTTAGGCAGATTCGGTCTTGGGAGGCGAAACGCACGTGGGGAGCGTCTGCTTGAGTTCTGCAGGGATAATGATCTCTTTGTTACGAACTCAATGTTCAAACATAGAAAGAGAAGAAAGGCAACTTGGATATCTCCAGATGGAGATATCCATCTGGTATCTATCTCATCATCGATTATGTCCTCATCTCAAAGCGGTGGAAGTCATCTATCACAAATACCACCGCTTTTCCTGGAGGAGATTTCGATTCGGATCATGTCCTTGAAATGAGCACATTGGTAAAACTCCGACTCAAAACCCATCATGTAAAGAATAATAAGATCCCAAGTTTCCGCACCGATAAACTGAAAGAACCCACCACACGCACGACTTTCCTGCAGTCACTAGAAGGAAGTCTTGGTCCTGTACTTGAGTCACTCCCGTCGACCATAACCCCTGACTAGACCCCTGACCATAACCCCAACTAGGGCATCTTAGATGCCCTAGTTAAGAAACTGAACACAGCACTCATAGATAGAGCTAACGAAATCTTAGGCCACAAACCTAAAACAGAGAAGCCCTGGATCACAGATGAGATCCTAGATCTTTGCGACCAAAAGCGACGGGTTTGCAACAAGCAGGACCGAGAAATTAGGGACATGTATAAGTGGATACAGCGGACAATAAACAAAAAGATCCGGACTGCCCTCAGAGATTACGTACGGGAGAAGTGCGAGTCCTGCGAAAAGGATTTCAAATCAGGAAACAGCCACAGAATGTACAAAACAGTCAAAGAACTCTCCACGAAAAAGTCCACCATCGCTGCTAGCGTCCTGGACAAGGGCGGTAAGCTCCTCAGTGACAGTGAGGCTATTAAAGACAGATGGAAAAGTCACTTCGAAGAGAAACTGAATCCGCTTCTTACCTGCAACCCTACTGTGCTCTCAGGATTCCCCAAGTTGGAATGCGACCCTGGCCCCCCCCCCCCCCCCCTATATTAGTGAAGTAAAAGAGGCCATTCACAGTCTCAAGAAAAATAAAGCCCCAGGCCCTGATGGTATCCCTGCCGAGCTGCTTAAAGTTGGATCTCCTCTGCTAGAGGACCTACTACATAAAGTGGCTGTCGCCGTGTGGTCAGCAGGCCATTTCCCAAAAGCATAGGCGAAGGCAGTCATTGTACCGCTCCACAAGAAAGGCCCTGAAAACGACTGTGAGAATTACCGGCCCATAAGCCGTACAAGTCATCCAGCCAAATTCATAACAAGGATCCTTCTAAACCGAATCAGAGCAATAACAGACCACATCATCAGCGACTATCAGGCTGCTGGTTTTTGCCCTGGACGGTCTACCACCGACCAGATCTTTGTAGTGAGGCAACTCGCAGAAAGGTACCTTGAATCTGGCAAAAAAATCCTCCAACTATTCATTGATTTTAAGCAGGCCTTCGATCTAGTATGGCGAAATAGACTTTGGCATATACTAGCCCACTATGGTGTTCCTGAAAATATAGTCAACATAGTCAAAAATAAATATGACAATTACCGTACTGTGTTCAGACCCCAGAAGGCAAAACAGAAGAGTTTGCTACAACTTCGGGCGTGCTACAAGGCTGCATACTTTCACCGCAACTTTTCAAGCTCTTTTTACATGCCATACTGTCCCTGCTTGATAACAATGTAGGAGTGACCGTTAACGGTACAAACATCGATACCCTAGCTTATGCTGACGACCTCGACAAGCTAGCAGAAACTGAGTCCATTATACTAGCCCAAGCCTCCAAACTTGAAACAGCCGCAAATAGCTTTGGTATGTTCGTAAACCCAAAGAAGACCAAAGTGTTGCCATCACAAAAGACCCGAACCCATCCCCTGTTCATGTCGTAGTAAGTGGCGAAGAAGTCGAATTGGGGACCAAGTTCGTGTACCTAGGGAGTCTAATATCTTCAGACAACAACTGCTCCGACGACATAAAACGAAGACTTGCCCTAGGAAGTACAAGCTTCAAGAGGCTACTCCCCCTCTTTAAAAATAAACACCTTTCTATGCAACTGAAACTTCGACTCTCTAATCATACCTGTCGCCATGTACGCCTGCGAAACGTGGACACTGAAGGTCGAAGATGAACGCAGAATTTCGGCTTTCGAGACAAAATGACTCCGACGCATTGCCGGAATCACATACCAAGACAGAGTCTCGAACGAAGACCTTCGGAAGCAGCTGAAGCGGGAAACTACTATTCTCCAAGAAGTGCGCCTGCAGCAACGTAGGTGGCTGGGCCGCTTACAGAGATTGGAGAACTCGCGCCTGCCAAAAGTTGCCTTCGAAGGAAGGGTCCACGGTAGCCGCCCACCTGGAAGACCTAGAAAGAGATGGCGTGACAACTTCAGAAGTGACCTCTTATGCCTTCTGAGACAAGCTGATGACTGGGCTTTGTACAGGAAACTGATCCAGGAACGTTTGAAGGAGATGGCCCCAACGCGACCTTTGAGGACGTACGGGACATAAGTCAAGTAAGTCAAAGTCTAGAAAATCCAAATTATCGAAATTTAAATTTAAGAACTAGTGATTTTTCCCCTCATTCTCATATATTCAACAAGTAGCCCCCTTTTCAGAGCCCAAAAATCCAACGATCACAATATCGAATTCATTGATCATAACATAATGTTGTATAGCTATGTTCTAACCTGTGATTTTTTCCCTGTAAGCTTTTCCTTAAAAATTGTAAGATTTTCTCCTATAAACCTTTTCTTTGTCGATCGGGGTCTTGACCTAAATTTAATTTTGGGATTGGGGAAGAGTCGGGGAGATTAAGTACTCATTCTTATTACAAGATCTGATGATTACAAGTTCGATACTTACACTTTGATCTATACATACCAACTTAAGTAAAAGTGTTCAGAAAAAGAGTTTTTCGATGAATAATCAAATTTTGATTTTAGTTATGTCAAATAGAGTTATAGCCATCTCTTCCACTTTTGATCTTAATTAATTTAAAAAACAATTTTCTGAGTTTTCATTAAACTTGTAGTTTAATTTTCTTTAAATACAATTTCAGACTTCTGAATAGGCGACACTCGACAGCAGACAACGCTAGGTATTGTCGCAGCTGTATCACGAAAAAAGACTTGATGATGTTGTAGAATAGTAGCAACAGTTGCACCATCAATAATGAGTATCTAAGTCAGTCCAGGATATTCTAACATTATTTTCCTGGAAGATAAACGAGATTTATAAAAACACATCACACACGTCATCTAACATCCAAAATAGTTTAAATCGGAAACTCGAAACGTTCATTCAAAACTTCACGTCCAAAAGTTGTCACAGTCACAGTAGCTATTGCAAGTAGCCACAGTCACAAGAAGTTACGTTCGCAGTTACAAGTAGTTACTGTCGCAAGTAGTCGCAGCAGTAGCAGGTAGATAGTATCAGTAGAAGTAGTAGTGGTAGTATTAGTAGTAATAGCAGTAGAATTAGTACTATTTGTTGTAGAAATATTAGTTGTACTAGTAGTAGTAGTAATAGTAGCAGCAGTAGTAGTTGTTGTAGTAGTAGTAGAGGCTGTAGCAGCTGTATTAGTAGTAAAAGCAGTAGTAGTAGTAGAAGCTGTTAGTTCAACCTGCCCCTCAACATGCCCTGAAGGTTTCAACTTAATACCCTCAACCGTTCCTAAGATATCGCTGATACACCGTTTTGACAATCCTTATGCACATAATGTGTTTTGATTTATTCTTTAACATCCCCCTTAATGTTTTCTGAGGTTGTTATCTTAATACCCTCAGCTTTTTTGGAGACTTGAGACATCTCCTTGTTTTGCCAATCTAATATTTTTAATATTTCATCTAATATTAATGATTTGGTAATATTTACAAAGCGATATAAGTTAAGATTATCTTTGAGACTCAGGAATCTGCAAAGGCAATGCCATGTATCCGCGTCTTCTTTTCTCTCTCCATGTGAAGATTAAGGAAGCATCGGGGAATAGGTTTATTATGGCTGATAATATCACCCAGTGCGAATTTTTTAACCACTTGGATACCAAGTAATATTTTGGAAAAGCGAGGTTGAAGGCAGGTTTTCATTTTTAATCTAACGGTTCGTGGTAACGTAACTGCAAGTAAGGAGCAACCCGCCTTAATAGTAACCGAAACTCTAAAAAACGGAATTTTGATACCAATAGATATATCACAGAATTGGCTTATTCTGCTGATTCCAAATATATAAGTTTCAATATATTTAGTCTTACCCATCGAAGGCTACGAGCCTGAGAAAATTTGCCTGATTTTCGAAAAAAGGAAGAAACTCCCACTAAAAAATCAAAGAATCTTATTGAAAATCACAATATCAGATTTAGTGTATCAGAGAGCCTTATTGTAGAGGTTTCAAGCTCCTATCTGCAAACATGTGGAATAGTGTTTTTTTTTTTGCAAGAAGAAAGATCACTGATGCGTATTTATTTTATTTTTTTATCTCCCAGAGGTGGTCGTGTCGACCCAGTAGTCCTAGACTATCGGGAGAGGGCTCATTCATTTAAAAGTTCTAATGCCCTTTTTAAGGGACTAAAAAGATTGGAGGGCAACTAGGCCCCCTCCCACACCCCTTTTTTCTCAAAATCGTCTGGGTTTATTGATTCAGGAACCCGCTTTTATACTTAAGTCCCGTTTTCAGGCTCCGGGTTAGAAGCATGTCTTTTCTGGGTTAGATAAAAAACGTTTTCAGGTTATTCGTGTTAAACCCGGTAAGGCTTTAAAGCGTTTTCATCAAAGGGTTCTAATCGTGCTTGAAACGGGTTTTTCAAAACTAGAACGCAACAGAATAGAGTCCCGTTTTCAGGCATCAAGTTGGAAGTGGGCTTCAAAAAATAGTTTTCATGAAGTCGGTGTTCCACCCAGCAAAAGTTTAAAGTGTTTTCATTTATGGATTCTAAGCATGATTGACACGGGTAACTTCAAAATTAGAACACCCCAGAATAGTACGGTTAAACACAAGTTTTGAAAAATCCGAACACGGGTATTGAAAATGAGAATATGTGCAACCCATGATCAACTCCGTGTTGGATGTGGGATGGCCGGAAAAAAGGGCTCTAGTTCAAACTTGGGGTTTCACTATTCCTGGCTCAGATTCAAAGATGAACTACAAAGGTGAAAATCAATGGCAATAGTCACTGAATTAATAATTTATGCCTGAAATAAAATTAATGAACTCGATATTAATAAAAATGTGAAGTGTCATATACTAACAAATCTATACATTCCTTGATCCAATCCTGATTGTTGTATCTTTATCCGGATATGTGGACTATTACATCCTGATACTTTAATTCCTTCGACATCAAATACAAATATCTAGCAGTTGAGCCCTTGTATGCAATTTCAAAATCTCCGCTTTATTCCCAGCATAAACCATTTTCAGCAGAGTGACTCCTTTCCCTTGTTTTGGCTCTAGAACACACTTTGTAAAAACTCTTGTTGCGCTAAACGCGCCTAACTCGTATTTGAACCCACTGAGTCTGAAAACGAGGCTCTAAAACAACCGCCTCATTCTGGAACAATCCTGATGTAAAAGTTTTGAAGCATGGGAAACTTTAGCATAAGGAACGATGGGATGGGTATGGGGGCAATAGCCATCTTGATATTTTACATGATTTGTTTTCGTCTCAAGTTTTCATGCTACCCTTTGTCTTCAAATGAAAGAAAAAATCGTGTTTTGTATTTATTAAATTACTAGCGTAGCTATCGCGCGTTTCTACAATCTCAAAAGAAACTAAGGTACTTGTGTATTATCTTGAACACACTCAAGAAGTTTGCTTTGTTTGATTTGACTAAAAGTGGTTTTTCTCTCGCGTTCAGTTATAATTAGTTTATTATTTCGTGAAATAAACTGCGATGCAGGTATATTTTAATCAAATATTTAATGTATAGAGGTGGTTAGGTATCAAATTTATTGCGTTCTGGGCGGCCTGATTTCCATAATTCCTTGTTGTTGTTTCCATAATTTTGTTACTAAAGTGTTATATTTCCGTCATATTTGGTATATTTCAATATGATTAACCTAACTTTACTTCTTCAATGTGTTCGGGATAACACAAAAGTACCGAAAGTAAATTCTAGGAAAATCCCCCCCCCAGAAAATTCATCTTTGGATAATTCCTCCCCGCGGAAAATTACCTCCCAAAAATTCTTCCCCCGCGTATTAATAAAAATCGCCCTTTTAAATTTAAAATCTTTTATGAAAATTCCTCCTACATCAGAAATTCCCCCTGCGTATTAATAACGATCGTACTTCTAAGTTTAAAAAATTTTAAACTAAGTATTTGAAAATTTGGTTAGGCTTATTAACTTCCGCTTTATCACCTCATTGCCATCTATTCCAAGCATTTTATGTTCAGGGTTCCTTAAAATTGCTGAAATTGCTCGAAAGATTAAGAAGAACTCAGGGGGGGGGGGTGATTTTTTTTTTTACCCAAGAACTTTACAAGAGTGTTCCCAACAACTTCTTAAAGTTTCTTGGCGATCGGACGAACAGTATAGTAATAAATATAGGACACAAAGACAGACATACATTTCATTTTATCTATCTAGATTTGAATGAAGCTATGGCTGGCATCAGATTATCTATCTATATTCATTTTATCTATCATGATTTGAATGAAGCTATGGTTGGCATCAGATTATCTAGACTATAATGAAGCTATAATTGAGTTGGTTGGCATCAAAGCAGATTCGTATTGAAGTTGGAGTTCTGAAAACGCATGATGGAGAGCTGGAGATCATATTTAGAAATAATATCGTTTCGCGTCGCCCTTATATTCTGTCCGTTCTTAGTTTCTTTATTAAATAAACAAACAAGTTTTTTTTTTTAACTGAAAGAAAGGAACTAACTTAAATCTTTTTCGCATGCTGACCAATGTTCTCCGTTGCGCTGGTACCGATCTCCCGATTCAATGCATTCGGCCGGGTGTTTAATGCGTGGTTGGTGTTAAATCATCTGACGATTCCCATGTTTTCTCCCTAGTTTTCTCCAGGTACCCATTTAGAGCTGAGTCGACTCTGGCTGAACTTACAGGGTCACACCATTGACCTTCGCTAACCAGCGACACCAGGACTCAAACCTTTGACCTCAGGACTTCAAGTCTGGAGTGCTAACCACTTGGCTAGGACGGAGTGTTGTAAGAAACGACATTAAAAATCAAAACAACATAAATTATTCCGTATATGAAGGGGTTGCCCCCCTCCTCAATATCTTGCTCTTTGCGCTAAAGCTTGTAGCACTTTAAAAAACAAGATTCCTATTCTAACTAAATGACCCTTGCATTTCAGGAGCTGTTCTTAAAAAATGGGACAAACAGTCAAACATTAGCTTAAAGACCAAAGTATTGACGAGTGGGGGGGGGGGGAGTAGCCCCTTCGTTTACGGAACAATTTCTGTTTGTTTTGATTTATAGTGTTGCTCCTCACTTTCAGTTAAAAAAAATTGTTTTTTTTTTATTTCTGATCGTTTTTCAAATAATGTCGGTATATCTGGCTCACCTTCCATAAAAAATTCCCTCCCCCCTCGCGGAAATTTCTCTGTGGGAATGTTTTCCCACGTAAAATACACCTCCCTCCGTAAAATTATTTCCGCAAAGTTCCATCCTCGCTGAAATTCACCCCCCCCCCCGTAAAATTTCTTGTGGACGATTCAGCCTAAAAATTCTTCTCCTTAGCATACTTTCATTTAAAAAAGCCTTTAATTTCTAATCGTTTTCTCCATCACTCCAGAAATATTCCTTCCGTGGGTATTTTTTCCCGGAAAAAAACCCCCGAATAATTTCCCCAGAACACCTCCACATGCAAAGTTGAGTTGGCCAAGAGAAGTTAAGACAAATAAAAAGAATTTCCTACAGGAATTCTGTCAAATCCCACCAGTGTTAAAATTTCCCCTGGAAAGTTCATCCTCCGGAAATTTCTTTCCCATGGAAAATTCTCCCTATGGAAACCCAACCCAAGATCAGAATCCCATCCTCCAGAAAAGTGTCTGTATACTTCCCAATAACAAATACTATACGTAAGCAATGCACAAATGTCATAATTTAAAGGTCTCTCCCCACGGACTGTTGGGGGTCATGTTACTGCTAAAATAATAGTTATTAAAATCTTTCCAGTATGCCGAACAAAATGACTATGTCAAAATCTTGATCGGACAACTTTGGGGAAAAAGGGCGTGAGATGGGGGTTAGTTGCCCTCCATTTTTTTGGTCGCTTAATTAGGGCACTAGAACTTTTAATTTCCGTTCGAATGCACCCTCTTCCGATCTTTTAGGACTACTATTTTGATACTATTACCCCTTAAAAAACAACAAATAAACAGGCATCCATGATCTTTCTTCTAGGAAAAAAAGCAAAATTCCACATTTTTGTATATAGGACTTTGACACTTCTACAGTAGGGTTCTCTGATACGGTGAATCTGAAAGTATGGCTTTCATTAGTATTCCTTGACTTTGAAGGGGTGTTTCTTCCCTTTTTCGAAAAGTAGGCAAATTTTCTGAGGTTTGTAACTTTTGATGGGTAACATTAAGCTTGATGAATCTTATATATTTGGAATCAGCCTAATAAGCTGATTGTTTTATTGCATCTATTAATATCAAATTAATATCAAAATCGGTTTTTAGAGTTTCGTTTTCTTTGGAGCCGAGTCGCTCCTTACTTGCAGTTTGTTACCACGAGCTGTTTGATAATAAGTGAACTATAGACGGTACAATAATATGCTTGAGATCCAAGCGTATCATTTTGTGAGTGTGTTCTTGGACACTGCAAGTTTTTTATAAGGCTTTTCAATAGTGACAAAAACCCTGTTCGAAGCTTGTGTCTGAAACACCAAATAAAGCGAATTTTCAGAGACTAGTTTAAACGTATTACATGGGCAGGCTTTTCCCGGCAAGTCTTGATTTTTAGGATAATCTGTGCTCGTAAGTATGTGAATGTAATCTTCTATTTAACCATTAAAATCTTTCTTTAATAATAGGAAATGTCACTAAATTCACTAACAATATCTAGCGCTTAGTCTAAATATATCACAGGAAATGCAGAAACGATGAACCAGATTTAAGATTGAGGTTTTTCGTTTATTTTTCAAAAAGAAAACGTACAATAAATATACGATATTGATAGCTATCAGTATCATCAGTAAAAACAGTCAGCAAAATCTGAAAATTCAACGTCAAATACCCCCGTGTTAAATATCCATAGAGCTATGGTTAGGAATGTAGAAAAAAAAACAACAACAAATGGCAAAAAAGGAGAGAAAAAAACAAAAGAAAGAAAAGAACAAAAAAAAAAATACACGGATTAAAAAGGAAAATAACAATCAGCCACCTACCACTAATCATTGACAGAGAACTGAGCTGGGGCAAAGTTTCCTGCGCAGTAAACAAATTAACATATAATTCTAATTTTGACCAGAAACACCACCGCACGGGAGTGTTAAGGGAAAAGGATAGATAAAGAGAGGACTAAAAACAGAAAAAGAGCAGATTGTTTTTATTATCCAGAGATTAGAAGTATTTTGACAATTATTTTGAAAAAACCAGACGGATGAGACTTTTTGACTGACTCAAGTAGAGTATTCCAGGAAGCATGAAATGCAGTTGGGGGATCGAAACCACATCTTGAAGTCAGAGGTTTTGCTTGTTCTGAGGAAGATTGAAGGTTGATCTTTAAAATCAATCCAGGAAAAATTTATAAATCCAGGAAAAATTTTCGAAAGTTAGGGTCAAGCCTGAGGGTCAGTTCATGAGAAAATCAGGAAGCTCAACTTGGTGGCATGTAATGACAGGCAATTACCATCGAGCTACAGATTTACTCTCTCAAACAAAATAGTACAGCAAAGGCAACTAGAATATCGTCACCAGTTGATGAAGATCTACATTTGTGGGCGTGGGAAAATTCGGGGTGACATATACGACAACCAGCTGTTTGTTTTTGGTTCGTAACTCTAAAAATAAGATTGTTAACGTAAACCGAAAACAGAACGAGCTCTAGAACTGAGCCCTGTGGGGCCCCAAACTCAGAATGAGACGGTGAGCAGAAAAGAGGATCCACGAAAATAACGCTTCCAGACAAATTAAATAAAAAAAAACAAGTATTTTTAACTGAAAGTAAGGAGCAACATTAAAACTTAAAACGAACAGAAATTATTCCGTATATGAAAGGGACTGTCC
>JAQQPU010009173.1:17536-33493 GCA_029168905.1 Artemia sp. Kazakhstan ARC1039
GAGGGAATTTAAAGAGTAGAATATGGCGGGTCAAGGAATCGAAAGCTTTTCGGACGTCCAAAAATATAGCAGCGGGGATTAGACCAGAAGCAAAAGCCAAATGTAGAAAGTTTCAGAGAGTAGCGCAAGCATAGTCAGTTGAGTGCTTAGTTCGGAAGCCAAATTTAAAATTATGAGAAAATCCTTTACTTCTAAAAAGGAAAGTAATCAGGAAAGCACAGTCTTTTCAAAAATCTTCCTAAATACAGACAATAAAGATATCGGCTAATTAACTGAATCGCTCCCAAGTCTACCTTCAAATATAAAAATCATTCGAGCTCGCTTAAGTGAACTGGGAAACCCTCTACATATGCAAATAGGACAGAAATGGAACCATTGAAGAATAAGAAAGTAGATATACACTGAATATAATTTCCCAAATGAAAAAAAAATCATTGAAAAAGAAAATAAGACTTAGTGCTTTTTATAATGATATTTGTACTACATAACTATATAGATTAAATCGGTTGTAGTTTTGTCATGGAATTTGGTAGAGGGGGATCCGCTCCAATAGTCATTTAATTGTTTCATTTTTATCTCCAGTATTTAATTGAAACTTCGATTTTCTTATTTGTAATTGATATGCTTAATAAGCCATAAGTCCCATTTCTTATGTTTTGGATTCACATACCAACCCACAAATGTAGGATTGCCTCTATGTGCAACACTATGCTGACTTCTTGCTATTTTCGCTTTTCCAAATATTTCTTTTAACCAGCTCCAAAAAAAGAATTGACATAAATGTGCTAAGAATTATGACTGAAATTAGTCGCATTTCACACAATGCTAGCGCTACTTGTGGGACATTTATCTCTGCATCAGCATGCTCTACGAAATGTCTACTGAGAATAGAATAAAGTGAATTTAAACAAAATACGTATATTTTTCTCGCAATTTAGAAATTTTGTGTGCACGTATAAGCGGTATTAACCCATTCTTTTTTTCTATTGTTATCAGTTGGATCATGCAGCACTAGCAGACCGAGCTTTGCTTGTGAAGGAATTATAGGAATTAAGGAATTATAGACATAAAAACGATATTCAGCGTAACAGCCCTCCTAAAATGTATACCCCCCATACCCTGATTTACTCAAGAAAAACTTTTGTGTAATTTTTATAGAATTTGTTTCTTAAACAAAGATACAAAGGGGAAGGTAATTTTTAAACTCTAGGAGTCAATTTTACTTTCCAATTAGCATCCCTGGGAATTTTTGATTAATTTAAGGTTTCTGCCGCAATGATGTCAAGAGTTGTTCAGATTTTCTGGACATTCTTCGTCAAACAATGCCCAACGAATAAATTAATAGTTTAAATTTTAACTTTAACTTTTGGAATACTTTCAAATTTTAAATGTGGGGAATATGCCACTATATAATGTTACACAATCTGTGTGTAATACTTTGACTTATCCTGTATCTTTACATAGACAGCGCTGTTGCGCTGCCTATGATCTTTGTTTCGGCTTTATGTGGCCCGCTAATATCAATGCTATTTATTAAAATAATTCGGCGAACCAACAAAAAAATCAATTTAATTAAAAAAATCCTTAATAATTTCAATAAATCGCGCATATTAAAAGTTTAGTACAACAAATTAAATTTTACTGAGTCAAAATTCATTCAAAATTACGAGCAAATGGACTATTAGAATAGGGCTTGGTTCAATTATGAGATTGAGCATCCTGTGCTGGGTGTTGGGGTTGGGGAAAAGGAGGGGGATATTTAGTGCAGTAACAATGGTGAATCTGGCTGGAAAAAAGCCGATTGTATACGACATTTACCTTTGCCCACTCGAGAGCTTGTTTACGCTATACTACTGTCGTCTGCAGAAGCTCATTGCTGACAATTTTAGTAAAAAGCCAAGCGCTAGAACTTATATTTCTAATTGTTTGATATGTGTTTATTGTTTATAATGTATTGCATAATTTTTAAATTCACCATGTCGCGTGTTTCTTAAATAGTTACTTTTCTTCGCTACCGCTTGAATAGCACCTACTTCAATAGCGCCCCCTCTTGCCCTTCTTGCCAATAAAACTGTAGCTACGACGCTGTTTCTTAAGGAAGTTTAGAGGAAAATTTTATGCTTAACACAGATTTACCTAAAAAAGGGTAGATAGGAATTTGGGTGGGGGGGGGGCTGATTTCTGCTAATTATTTTCAATTTGAGATTTTGCTAGAGGGTGTGGGAGAGGGGTTATGAAATAAGTCCTGACAAACCTTACTAATAAATCTGTGGAGGATTAAAATGAAAAAAAAATTCTAATAACAATTTACCCCTTGTGAGGGAACTACTCCCGACAAATCTTGGTTTTGGGGGCCCTTAGTTTCTATTATCCTGTGGCGTTTCTGGGATAGTGCTTATTTGATAGCCCGTATTTACATAGTGTGTTTTAGTTTAGTTCAAAATCTCTCTCAAAGCACCCGCATAGCTTCAACTTATTACTCTAAAGCTTAGTTCTAGGACCGTTTCTTGTTTTCAAACGACTTAGAGTCTGAGTCGTTCCTTTAATATTGTTGATACGCCCTTTTGACAACCTGCATGCACATGATGTGTTTTGATTTAATTCAATACCGCCCTCACCATTTCCTGAATGTTTTAACTCATTACCATCAGCATTAGTATAGTCTCTTTTTACTAGTTCAACATCCCCCTCAACATGCCCCGGAAGTTTCAACATAATACTCTAAGCTGCTCCTGACATATTACTGATACACTATTATCAGCCTGCATACACATAGCGCGCTTAGATTTAATTCAAAATCCCCTCAAAGTCTCCTGAAAATTTTTTCTTAATATCCTTAGCCTTCGTAGTAGAAGTAGTAGCAGTAATAGTAGCAGATGACGCAGTAGGAGTAGTATATATATAGTAACTTTTGGTTGTTTCAATACCCCCCTAAGCATGCCCTAAAAGGTTCAACTTAATACTCTAAGCTATTCATATGATATAGCTCTTACGCCCTTTTGATAACCTGTATCAACATAGTATGTTTTTATTTAGTTCAACGCCCCCCTCAACTTTCCCTGAATGCTTCATCTTTAACCCTTAGCATAAGTAGTGGTAGTAGTAGTTATAATAGCAGTTATAGTAGTAGTTATGTTAGCAGTTGTAATAGCACTAATAGTACCAGTTGTATTAGTAGTAGCAGTATGTACATAGTGTCTTTAGGTTATTTCAACATCCCCCTTAACATACCCTGAACGTTTCACCTTAATACCCTTAGCCTCACTAGTTTCGATAGCATTGATAACAGTTCCGTAGGGAATTTTTTTTTATTCGACAGTGGAACACACACATTTAGTTGATTTCCAGATAGAAAATATGTTTTTGAGGAGATCACTCCCCCACAACCCTCAGGGCAAGGGTTTTAAGTTGTGCCCTGGGGGCATATAAGAACGATGTTGGCACAATATTATTTATTATTTTTTCCTTTAGACCAGGGCACTTTGTATCGAAGCAGTTGTCGTAGAAACTTCAAAAAGGGCTCATTCAATTGGAAATTGGAGTGGCTTGTGCCCTTTTTAATATTCGAAACTGATTGGAAGGCAACTAACACCCATTCCACGCCCACCATTTCCCGAAACACATCCAATCAAAATTTTGAGATAGCCATTTTGTTCAGCATAATTGATTTCCAGATAGAAAATATGTTTTTGAGGAGGTCACTCCCCCACAACCCTCAGGGCAAGGGTTTTAAGTTATGCCTTGGGGGTATATAAGAACGATGCTGGCACTATCTATTATTTTTTTTTCCTTTAGACCAGGGCACTGCGTATCGAAGAAGTTGTCGTAGAAACTTCGAAAAGGGCTCATTCAATTGGAAATCGGCATGGCTTGTGCCCTTTTTAATAGTCGAAAGTGAATGGAAGGCAACTAACACCCCTCCCACGCCCACCATTTCCCAAAACACATCCAATCAAAATTTTGAGATAGCCATTTTGTTCAGGGTAGTTGATTTCCAGATAGAAAGTATGTTTTTGAGGAGGACACTCCCCCACAGCCCTCAGGGCAAGGGTTGTAAGTTATGCCCTGGGGGCATATAGGGTTTTTATAGAAAGCGTTGTCGTAGAAACTTCAAAAAACGCTCATTTGATTGGAAATTCAAAGGTCTAGTGCCCTTTTTAATAGTCAAAAGTGATTTGAGGGTAACTAACCCCCCTCTCACGCCCACCTTTTCCCCAAACACATTCGATCAAAATTTTAAGATAGCCATTTTGTTCAACGGAGTTCAAAGTTCTGGAAATTAGGTTTTTGAGGATGACAATCCCCCGACAGCCCTCAGGGCAAGGGTTGTAAGTTATGCCCTGGGTGCATATATGGTTTTTATAGAACGTGTTGTCGTAGAAACTTCAAAAAGAACTCATTTGATTGGAAATTGAAATGGCTAGTTCCCTTTTTAATAGTTGAAAGTGATTGGAAGGCAACTAACATCCCTTCCACGCCCACCATTTCCCGAAAATTATTCAATCAAAATTTTGAGATAGCCTTTTTGTTCCACGCAGTTTAAAGTTCAGGAAATTATACCTTTGAGCAGGACACTCCCCCCACAGTCTTCAGGGCAAGGGTTATAAGTTATGCCCTGGGGGCATATAAGTTTTTATTGAAATTTTTGTCGTAGAAACTTGAAAAAGGGCTCATTCGATTGGAAATTCAAAGGTCTAGTGTCCTTTCGTTGTCGTAGAAACTTCAAAAAAGGTTCATTTAATTGGAAATTCAAAGGGCTAGTAACCTTTTTAATAGTCGAAAGTAATTGGAGGGCAACTAACCCTCCTCTCACAATCACCTTTTCCCCAAACACATCCAATCAAAATTTTAAGATAGCCATCTTGTGCAACGAAGTGGAAAGTTCTGGAAATTAGGTCTTTGCGGATGACAATCCCCCCCCCCCACAGCCCTCAGGGCAAGGGTTGTAAGTTATCCCCTTGGGGCATATAAGGCTTTTATAGAACGCGTTGTCGTAGAAGCTTTAAAAAGGGCTCATTCAATTGGAAATTAAAAGGGCTAGTGCCCTTTTAATAGTCAAAAGTGATTGAAGGGCAAATAATCCCCCTCTCACGCCCACCATCTCCCCAAATACATCCAATCAAATTTTTGAGATATCCATTTTGTTCAACGTAGTCGAAAGTTCTGGAAATTAGGTCTTTTAGGATGATAACCCCATCAGAGCCCTCTGTGCAACGTTTGTAAGTTTTTCCCTGTGGGCATATAAAGTTTATGTAGAAAGTTGTTGTAGAAATTTCAAAAAGAGCTCATTTGATTGGAAATTGAAATTGCCCTTTTTAATAGTCGAAATTGAGTGGAGAGTAATTAACCCCCCTCTCACGCCCACCATTTCCCCAAACACCTTCAATCAAAGTTTAGAGATAGCCATTTTGTTCAACGTAGTTGAAAGTTCTGGAAATTATGTATTTAATGATGACAAACCCCCCAGAGCCCCCAGGGCAAAGGTTGTAAGTTATGCCCTGGGGGCATATAAGGGTTTTTTTTAGATAGAGTTGTCGTAAAAACTTCAAAAGGGGCTGATTCAATTAGAAACTGAGAGGGCTAGTGCCCTTTTTAATAGTTGAAAGTGATTGGAGGGTAACTAACCCCCCTCTCACGCCCGCCATTCCCCCAAACACATCCAATCAAAAATTTTAGATAGCCATTTTGTTCAACGTTGCAGAAAGTTCTGGAAATTAGGTCTTTGAGGAAGACCCCCCCCCAGCCCTCAGGGCAAGGGTTGTATGTTATGCCCTTGGGGTATATAAGGTTTTTACTGAAAGCGTTGTCGTAGAAACCTCACAAGGGCTCATTTGATTGGAAATTGAAAGGGCTAGTGCCTTTTTTATTAGTTGAAAGTGATTGGAGAGCGACTAATGCCCCTCTCACGCCCACCATTTTCCCAGACACGTCCAATTAAAATTTTGAGATAGCCACTTTGTTTAACCATTTTGATTGGAAGGCTTAAAATTTTTATAGTAAAGATCGATGTGGGTATAATGTATTATTTTTGTTGTTGTTGTTGTTGTTTAGACCAGGGCACTTCGTATCGAAGGAGTTGTCGTAGGAACTTCGAAAAGGGCTCATTCGATTGAAAATATAAAGGGCTGATGCCCTTTTTAATGGTCGAAAGTGATTGGAGGGAAACTAATCCCCCTTCCACGCCCACCCTCCCATTTGCCTTTATGTTGAAAAACTAAATGTTGCCTTAAGATTAAATCAAAATGCACTGTGTTAATGCTAATTCCCAATAAGGCATCTCAGCAGTATTCCAAAAGCGACTGAAGGTATTATGTTCAAACTTTCGGGGCTGCTTCTGCTCTTAAAATTTAACCAAATCCAAATAGTGTAAGTGTATAAAGCTATCAAAGAAAGTAAACAGATTTTTTTGCGGATGGTATCAAGTTTTCTATTTCAGGTCAACTAGAGGAGGGATGAAACTAAATTAAACACTACTATTTGTGTCCAGATTTTTAAAAGGGTGTATGATGTTAAAAATTGCTGAAAATTTTTCTCCAGCATACAAATAGCAGGCCAAACTACAAACTATAAATTCTTAAAAAAACGAAAAGATTTAAAGTATTATTTTCTTTTTCCCTGAAAAGACTATGTCAATATAAAACGAACAGAATTTAATTAAAAAAAAAAAATTTTTCCACAAAATAATTTTCTGAAAGAAAAGTAAAGACCTCCATTAAACAAAAAAATGAGCAAAAATAATGCCAAATAATCTACCAAGCGTGAAACTACCACAAATCAGCATCGATAAATAAATGAAACCGAAAACGAACAGAAATTACAATAAATAACCGAGTTAAACTCAAAACGAGCAGAAATTAACATAAGTCGGGCTCAAAACCCCTATTCCTTCCCAAGGCCAGAACATAATTTGCGCTTTACTGAAAAAAATAAAAATGAATGTGCATTGTCAGTTTAATATACATATACTGATATTTAGTTATCAAAATGTTAATATTATTTGATTTATTATAGTTATAAAAGTAAAAACATTTGTATTTTTTTCAGTAAAGTGCAAATTATGTTCGTGATAGTAGCAGTAAGGAGAGATAGTAGCAGCTGCTACCTAGTAGAAGCAATAGTGGTAGTACGCACATATTGCCTTTTGGTTAATTCAACATCCCAAGGGCGCCGGCAGAAAATTTTCCAGGGCGTGGGCAGATGCTAAAATAACAGTGGTGGTCGGGTGACAGGGAATAAATTTCATGACATTTTTTCGTCGGAAAAAGTCCATGTTTAAATACTTTTAGGAAAAAACTCTCAAATAAAAAGAGCAATTAAATTGCATGAAAAATGAAACAACTTATTTAGCCAATAATATATTTAATTATTAGGCATATAATGTTAAAAAGAAAATCAAACTCAAACCAAAATTACAAAAAGATTTATTGCTTCCGTATAAGCTTATAACAGATGTAGACTTGTCCTTATGCAATATCCTACGCCTTAGAATAATTTACAGAAAAAGTAGAGATGCTCAAAAATCATCCTGCCTGAATAGGTACCACGTCTTGATTTTATACCTGCCATAGAAAATATACCTCTTTCATAACAGGACGATTCTCCCCCTCGAACTTAAATTCCTCATATAATACGATATTTAAAAAAGATAGAATAGCGAAAAAAAAAAATTAAACCTACTATCCAGCTGTCAAAATGACCATCTCGCTTTTTATTGTCCTATTCAACGAAATAAAATGAACTGGTTCAGAAAAATTTTCGTTGCAAGAAAATCTTATCAAATAGTTTGTGATAAAAAACTGAAAGTAAAATGTGACTTGGGCCAATATTCACCAAAACTAAAAATGAAATTCTCATGAAAATTTCTACACCGGCAGTATTGGTTTTTTGTGCTGATTCTTAATATATAATTCTTTCAGTTTATTATTACCCACCCAAAACCAATAATCTGAGAAAATTGACCTGATTTTTGAAAAAAGGGAAAACACCCCCAAAAAGCAAGCGATCTTATTGAAAATCCCTTTATTAGATATATCATATCAGAGAACCCTACCGTAGAGGTTTCAAGCTCCAATCTTCAAAATGTTGAGTTTCACATTTTTTTTTTCAGAAGAAACATCGTCGATGCGTGTTTTTTTTTTCCAGGGGTGATTGCATGAAACCGAAGGTCCAAGATAATTGGAAGGGAGCTTTTTCAAACGTAAATTTAAAGTTTTTTTTTTAAGTGATCATAAAGACTGGGCCAGGGAAAATTCTTGCTTTCTGCCATTTTAGGGCACCAAACTACGACTTTACCCCAAAGAGGAAGAATTTGCAATCAATTTAAAATTCTGAGAAGCTAATTGATTTAAAATTATCAATAACTATATTTTAGGCTTCCCAGTTGCAAAAAAATAATGCCATACGACGGCAGTACTGGATTCAACCAAGTTGATTCGCTCAATTTGTAATGAAATTAGGCTACGTTTGGTGATCTATAATTGCGTATCAGCTATAATGAGGGGGTGAGTCATTGTTTAGGTAGGGGTAGAGTAGATTCCTAAAAAAAAAATTAATGGACAAACCGCTTACTATTCATGAGGCTTCAGATAAATTTTGAAAGAGTTACCGGGGGGTAGGAATTAATTAAAATGTTTTTCTGTAGAACTTTCCCATATCTACCAGCACGGAGGTGGAAAAGGCAAGGCAGGTCATCATCAGCCCCGCCAGGAAATTTCATTGGGGTGGCAAATACTGCTTGGAATTTAGTTTTCAACAATTTTCAATGGTAATATTTTTCTCTTTCTATTTATATGAAGTAGTTCAATGCATTTAAACAAATGAATGTAATGTATTTATCGATAAGAAAATCCTTTTGTGGAGGTTGTGATGGCTTCAATTATTTTGAAGATAGAAAGTCTCACAGAATTTCCATCCATACAAACGATAATAATCCTTTTCATCCATCTTAAATTGTAAATTTAAACATAGGATGGTACTAATCAACGTACAATTATTGATTCACACATTTTAAATGCAATTAACCAGGGATTTAAGGGATCGGTACCTCAAATTATATCTTGGTTAGGCCTGGGTATGATTTGGAAAACAATCAGAAATTAAATAAAAAAAAACTTTTCAACTGAAAGCAAGGAACAGATTTGAAACCTATTTGAAAAGATTATTCTTTATATGAAGGGGGCTGTCTCCTCCTTAGCTCCTTACTCTTTACTGAAGTTTGGCTTTTGTCTGAATTTTTAAAGAAAATTTGCAATTAGAAAAAAAAGATTTTCCAAAGCACTAAAAAACATTTGTTTAATGTGCAATGAGGTGATGAGAAGGGGCAATCCCCCTTATATACAGAGTAATTTATATTTATTTTAAGTTTTAAACTTGCTCCTTATTTTAGTTGAAAAACCTTTTCTATTTGTTTAATTACATCTCATGAAACTGTAAAGTTTTATGAATCCAATACTTTTGGGGACGCAGAAAAAACGATCAATATTTCAATGATCTCTGTTTTGATTTTGATGGGTAATCAAACAGTTCGTGGTAATGAACTGTAAGTAAGGAGCGACCCGGCTCAATAGTAACCGAAACTCTAAAAAACGGAATTTTGATACCAACAGATGTATCAAAAGAATTGGCTTATTATGTTGATTCCAAATATGGAATCAGCCGTTTCCTTAAGTTTAATCTTACCCATCAAAAGCTACGAGCCTGAGAAAATTCGTCTGATTTTCGAAAACGGGGGGAAACACCCCTTTGAAGTAATAGAATTTGAAGTAAATCACATCATCAGATTCAGCGTATCAAAGAACCCTACTGTAGAGGATTCAAGCTCATACCTCCAAAAATGTGGAATCTTGTATTTTTTTTTGTTTTGCCAGAAGAAAGACCATCGATGCTTGTTTATCTTGTATAATTATTTTTTTCCCAGGGGTGATCGTATCAACTCAGTGCGCCTAGAACGTCGAGAGAGGGCAAATTCTAACGGAAATATAAAGTTCTAGTACCCTTTTTAATTTACCAAAAAATTGGAGGGCAACTAGGCACCTCCCACGCCTTTTTTCCCAAAATCGTCCGATCAAAATTTTGAGATAGCTTTTTTGTTCAGCATATTTGAAAGGCCCAACAACTATGTCTTCGGAGATAAAATGACCCCCTACAGTCCCTGGGGAAACATTTTTAAGTTATAAAATTAGCCCATTGTTTACGTGTAGTATTTGTTATTGGGAAGTATGCATACCTTTTTCGGGTGGGGAGGGGAGGACGAATTTTCTGCTGGGAGTATTTTGCACGGGCAAAATTTTCTATGTACAGGGAAGCTACCAGGGGGGTGAATTTTTCAGGGGAAATTTTGCACTGGGTGAATTTGCCAGAAATCCTATACAGAATTTTATTTAAATATCTCGCTTTCTGTTTACTGATTCAATTTTACGCATGGAGATGTTAAGGATAATTGTCAGGGGTAGTTTCCGCCAGAATTGAATTGTCCAGAGGATTTTTCTGTGGGGAGGGGGATTTTTCCGCTGAATTGGAGCCCCGTATCCTGGCGCTATTTAAAAAACGATCAGAAACTAAATAAAAAAAAACAACTTTTTTCAAATGGAAGTAAGGAGCAACATTAAAACTTAAAACGAATTGAAATTATTAATTAGATTATTAATTATATGAGGGGAGTTGCCTCCCTCCCTCATATTTTTAGTTTCATTTTGAATACCAAAAACCAATATATTTGACATCTTTATGCTTCGTAACTGTAAAAAATTAAATATTTTTCAAAGTGACAACTAGATAAATACAATCACTCTTGAAAAAAAAAGTTAATAAGACACAAAAAACGTATCCGTTCAGGGGAAATTCCTAGAAATTCCCAGAATTCTGTTCAGGGGAAACATTTTTGATTATAGTGGCTTCATATATCAGCTCATGGGTACTCTTGGAATGCAAGCAAAAGTTGACGGTATATTTTTTACCGAAATTGCCCCTTTTTAAGTTGTTTTCCTTGTGTTTTCTATAATTATATGAACTTTCTTGTGTACTAATAACTGCAATAATTACTAATAAACAAATACATATTTAGGATCACCACAAAAAGCTGATTCTTTGATTGAATTTTATCAATAATTGAGCTTTTTTGTTATTGACAAGGATCCTTAATTACTTACCATTCATTACTATGAAGAATTAGATTTTTTTTTTTTGTTACTCAAACCAAATCATACAGAATTTGTTTGTGAAAAACGGGAAAAGGGTCACTCAGTCAAAAATTAGAACTTATATTTTCCTTATTAAGGGTCAAAATCTATTGGCAGGCAGCCAACAATGGGGCAACACACATTTTTTCCATGGCTTTTCCCTATTCTGCTCTCTTTCCTTTGGTTTCCTTATAATTGCTTTAATTCAATTCAATTTTATTCGAATAAAAACATAACACAAACATCAATAACAATAAAGATCCTAGAAGATAACTTGTTAAGGACCAAAAGAAAAAAAAAATTAAAGTAACACTGAAAAAAAAAATATAGAAGAATAAAACATGGCGAATTAGAACAAATTTGTTAAAAATGGAAATATTAAATTATACTATCAAGTTTTGTTACATTTTTATACAACTTGCAGAAACTTGTGGCTAGTTCAACACTGGAGGGAATTTTGTTCCATTGAATAATAGATTTGTAAATGGAAGATTGCTGGGCAGCACTAGAAACGCATTTAGGAATTTTAAAGGCTCTATTGGATGAACGGAGACAGTGGGCTTCCGAATTATTAATATTATAAAAGGTTAGGAGTTGAGGTGGAAGATTATTGTGGAAAGCAAAGTAAGCAAGCGATAAATTTAGTTTTTGTATGATTTGATCAAGTGGAGCTATGCCAAAGTCTGAATACAAATCACGAGTTGGATATAGACGGGGAAGCCGAAAAACTGCTTTAATGGCGCGGTTTTGGGCAAATTTGAGTTTTTTAATGAAGGACCGTTTTGTATTTCCCCAAGCCGATCCGCAATAAGAAAGGTAAGTAAAAATAAAGGAATAATAGAGGGTAACTAGGATGTCAGGAGGAAAAAAATAATTCACACGGTTAATCATAGCAACTTGTCTCAAAATTATTGCTGTTATGTAAGAAATATGATTAGAGAATGACAAGCACGAGTCAATAAATACACCAAGAAACTTGGCAACCTCCACTTGTGGGAGGATGTCGGAGGAGTACCTGAGACCAAGAGCAGGTTGAATAACGTCTTTGTTGTAGGGGGTTCTGAATAACACTATTTGACTTTTTTTGCTATTAATGGTCATGTTATTCGTAAGGCACCACGCCTGGACTCTGTTCAGAAGGACTTGGGCAGAGGTTATTGCCAATGGTAGATTGGTGCCAGTGATGAGGAAGTTGCTGTCATCAGCAAATAATACAGGATACACTGAAGGGCCCAGGTCTATAACAAGATCATTGATATACAGGAGAAATAAAATAGGGCCTAGAACGGAGCCTTGCGGGACACCCCTCCGAACAGGTAAGGGCTGAGAGGATACTCCACCCAGGCTCACACTCTGTAACCTTCCAGATAGATAAGAATCAAACCAAGAGAGGGGAACACCACGAATACCGTAACTATTTAATTTACTTATTAAAATACTATGATCGACCATGTCAAAGGCCTTAGAAAAATGCAAAAATAAGGCCAATACAGTTTTTTTAAGGTCGAGTTGTGAGCGTATGAACTGTGTGGCGTCAATTAGAGCATGAGAAGTGGAGAATTTCGGCCTAAAGCCATATTGGTGAGGAGAAATCAAGGATACGGAGTGCTGACTGTCAAAAAGAAAGGGAGACAGACGTCTGAAGATGATTCTCTCGAGCACTTTGGATATAACAGGAAGAATTGAGATTGGACGATAATTACCTATCTCAGTTGGATCGCCCTTTTTAAGAACTGGAATAACAATGGCTGACTTTAGTAAATCAGGGAAAACTCCGTGCGTTAAAGATAGGTTGGCAATATGCTTGATGGGCTCGTAGACAAAAGGAGATATGGTCTTCAGGAGCTTATTACTTAATCCAAGACAGTCAGGAGTAAAACTATTAGGGAGAGAACCGATGATTTGAAGTACCTCATTGCTATCAGTTGGGCAGAAAAACATGGGTCTAAAATTGAAGCAAGGGAATACAGCCTGTGAGGAGGAGCGGGAGTCAGTATGAGGAACATTCAAAAAATAATTATTAAATGCATCAGGTGCATGTAAAGGGTCAATTAATCTACCATTTGTGTCTTTAAGGCGAATAGGTATAGACTTTGATTTTCTATTTTTTGAAAGTATATGAAGTCCCAAATTACAGTCCCAAATTTTCAGGGGGAAGCCCCCCTTCCGCCCCCCTGCTGGTGCCCATGTAAAATCACCCTCTATATGCTCTGGAAGTTGCAGCGTTATATCCTTAGCCTCAGTAGTAGTGCTACCTACCTTTTGACAACCTACATCCACATAGCGTGTTTCTCCAAAATATTCTCTGAAAGCTGCACCTTAAACCTCAAGTGTGACAATAGTGGCAGTTGTAGTAGTAGTATTACTAGCAGCATGCAGATAGCGCCTTTTTTCAACACCCCCCTCCACATACTCTGAAAGGTTCAATTTAACACTCTAAGTTGTTCCTAAGGTATTGCTGATACACCCTTTGACAACCTTTTTGCATATAGCACAGTATGTTTTGATTTAGTTTCACTTCCTCCACTCAATATTTCCTTAAGTTTTCACTTTAATACCCTTAGCCTTAGTAACAGTCGTGGTAGAAGTAGTAGTTGTGAGTAGTAGTAGCAGTAGCTTGCACATATTGCCTTTTGGTCAGTTGATCATCCCCCACATCATTCCCTGAAAGTTCCAATTTAATACACGAAACCACTTCTGATATACGCCCTTTTGGCTACCCGTATGCATATAGTGTGTTTTGATTTAATCACGTACCCCCTCAGTAGGCCCTGAAAGTTTCACCAGAATGTCCTTGGGATTTTAGACCCAAGGGTCGAACATGCCTCCCTTTATTGATAATAACACTATATATAAATAGTGGACGAAATGCATAACTTACAGCCCTTGCCCCAAAGACTGTGTGTGTGTGTGTGGGGGGGTCGTCTCCAGAGATATAGTTATTATAACTTTCAATTATGCTGAACAAAATGGCTATCTCAAAATTTTGATCGGATTCATTTAGTGAAATAGGGGCGTGAGTGGGGTTTGGTTGCCCTCCAATCACGTTGACTCTTAAAAAGGGCACTAGAATTTTCAATTTCCAATCGAATGCTTAACTTTCGAAATTTTTGTGACAACTCCTTTCAAACAAAGTGATTTGGTGAAAAGAAAAAAAAACTATAAAAAAAAACCGAAACAAAACAGAGAGCCCACTTCGCTCTTTACTGAGGCAGCGCTATTGCATTGCCTATGATATTTAGGTCAATATTAGGAATTTCTTCATCAAATGACTCAAGGCGAATAAATCATGGATTTAAGGAATTACTTACAGGAGAGAGAATGGAAATTGGACGAAAATGCGTTAACTTTCAAAAAGAAAAATCTAGTAGATAAGCTTATCTCTTATTCCTTTTTGGTTTAATAGCTTTGGTTTACTGCATTTTCATATTGACAATTTTGGAACAAAACACCGTAACTTGCAAAAACAAGATTAAAAGCTTAACGCTTTGTATTTGACTTCGGGACACAATTGATATGTTCCACATTTTGATATGTTATCTCTAAGAGAATCCTTCATCCCAAGATTACTCCCGAGCCGCCTTCCCCCTCACCGTCTTTAAAACTATTAGGGAAGACTAATAAATTATGGTCTTGAGACCTTGAATCATGGATTGCGAAGCTTTTGACCCCCCCCCCCCCCCCCAAAAAAAATCTAATAAAATTTGGATGAACGAACCTAAGCTTCCACCTATTGTTCCATGTAAATGCTTCTGTAATAAGAAAGGAATTAAAACATCACCGCTCATTTTTATGACAATATTCGATGAGGTAGGCAATTCCAAAATCTTCGATATCCGCTTGTACCTTCTTAGCGAAAACCCTAGGAATAGCCAAGGCTGTATCCCGAAATGTTTGTCCGACTCGAAAAAGGCAACAAAAATGACTGTAATCAAATTTTTGATGCGTTTTTTTTGTATACCCCCCTGAAAAAAATTCGGGGTACGACCCTGGGGATGGCACATCTGTTGGACCTTTGTTTCAAGAAATTCCTGATAATTATCAGATATTTCTTGAAACGAAGGCCAACTACTGGTGGTTTCTGAAGAACGAACGCCACATAAAAGAAGAAAGTGACATCATTTCATTGTATTTAATTAATGTTTAATGGTTTGATCTTCTGCTTTGTTTAAAGTATTTATATCATCTCAATTACAATAGCATTCCATGATAGATTAATAAAATTAATATAATAAAAGCGTGTGTTTAAAATGCTTCTTCAGCTTCTTTCAATACTGGTAAAATAGTCATCACCAAAAACTGTGCGCGATACAGCAGTAGAATGCTTATAATGAATTTGCGCAGACATATAGCAATTTCCATGTTATTTGCGCAGACATATAGCAATTTCCATGTTATTCTACTACTTTACGTTTCTTCCTATGCTATTCTGAGTATTTGCTTGCGCCCCCGTACAAACAGGTTTTTCTGGTAGTCCTATTCTACTGGTCATTACACCTTTGCCAAGAGGAACGAGTATAACTTGATATCCGTGGTCATTCATCTGTAAGTTGATTAGTAGTTTTTTTTTTTAAACTTGGCTATTCGTTTCATGGGTTTCATTAATAGAACGACTAATGTTTTTGAAAAGGGTAATTACTTCTTTAGTTTACGAGATTTGCGAATTTTTTGCGAAAAGGTATTTGCGTAAAGGTATTGCGATGGTTAAGAATGCCTCACGGGTGAAACTCAGAATTGATAGGAGGCAAGATCAAAAAAAGGGGTAATTAGTGATTGGAAA
>JAQQPU010009175.1:0-11368 GCA_029168905.1 Artemia sp. Kazakhstan ARC1039
GGGGGGGGGATAAAGTAAAGTGAAACACTTTTAGGAATGACATAAGCAAATATTTTAGGATTACGTACATCATTCCTATAATTGCTTCACTTTACTATACCCTTATCTAGCCCAAATCATATATTTCAAATGCATTTTGCCATGTGTCACTCTTGTTTCAATTCGATACCCGTAAATGAAGCGATTTAATCCACGGGTAAATGTCGGTACAGGCATAACAGAAAAGATCCCATTCTTTTAACAACGGAATGAACGTAGTGTCTTTTGGTTGAATTTAGCACCCCCTCAACATTCTGTAAAAGTTTCAACTTAATACCCTTAACTGTTCATGAGATACTGCAAACATCATTTTAACAAGCTTGATATACATAGTTTTTTTTTTTTTTTTTTATTAGTTCAACATCCCCTGGATGTTTCAACTAAATACCATTAGCCAACTCTGAGATATTGCTGCTAAGCCCATTGACAACTGGAATGCACATAGTATTTTAAGTTCAACACCCCTTCAACTTTATCTGACTATTTCAACTTAATACCCTTCCTTAACTGTTCTTAAAATGTCACAAATATACTATTTTGACAAAATAGATGCATAAAGTATCTTTAGATTTAGTTTAACATACCTCTTGGCATTCCTTGAGAATCAGCTTGATACCGGTAGCCGTTCTTGAGATCAATATAGATGCGCCCAGATAGGCCCTTTCGATAATTTGGATGCCCCTAGGATCTTTTGATTTAGTTCAACATTTACCTCAGTATTCCGTAAAACTTTTAATTTAATAGCCATAAGCATCAGCAGAAAAGCCTTTTTGACAATTTGGATGCACTGTGCCATTTTGACAAGCAGGATACAGTTCAAATTCGTTGATTCAGCTCAATAGTCCTATCTGTGATAGTAAAAGTAGCAGTTGTATTTGCATTCATAGTCGCAATCGCATTAACAATACTAGTAGTCGCAGTCGCAATTAGTAGCAGTTACTGTCAGTTCTTGTTGCATTTGCAGTCGCAAGTAGTCGAAGTCACAGTTCCAAGCAGTCGTAGTTGCATATAGTGGCGGTCGCAACTAGCCACAGTAAAAAAAAAAGAAAGAAAAAATTTCAAGATGAAGAACAAAACAAATAGGACAACGGACAGTAGAAGTAAAAGACAATCTAATCGACAGTTATTTAACCCGTATAAAACACGTATTGCAGGCACAGTAGTATTAGTAATTGCCCTGTAAGTTTTATGTTAATACTCTTATTCGTTCCTGAGATATTGCAGGTACGCCATTTTGATACACATGGTGTCGTTTGATTTGGTTCAGCATCCCTTTAACGTTCCCTGAAGTTTTCCCTCAATGAAAAACTTGTCCTTTTCGGACACACCCAAGATCAAACACCCCCTTTTGATAAATCCTATAAAGATAACACCTTTTGGTAGTTAAAGATAACACTGTCAATATAAGTTCTATCCATGAAACATTCTATATTTATTTTATTTTTTAGGAAAAAGGGGTTCGCAAAAGTTCCAATAAGATTAGAATACTGACACTTGACATAGACTATGAGTGCGTTCGAACCCTGAACTACGGTAGGTTAAGATACCCAGTTTGGATGCCTGATCGCCATTTCAACAGTCAAATAACTGAAAAAAACTGCCATCTATACCATCTACATTGAGTTGATTTTTTAACGCTTGGATTTGTCTAAATTTTCTTAATAAGCATGTTATTAGTTGAAGATTAACAAAGCGAGAAAAATCAATGAAGAACAAACAAACGAGGCTACGGCCAGTAGAGAGAAAGATAAAAAACCAAAAAAGCGCACATATTTCACCTATATCAAAACGAGGCGTCTTCAGCGCAGACGAAACAAAGAAAACAACTAAAATAAACTAAGAACAAATAAAGGTAATTGTGCACTAATTGGCATACACCGCTATAGACTGTATCAAGGAAACCAGACACGAAACCCGCTAACGGGTATTGCAATAGAGAAATGGAATGTAAAGCGTGGTTTCCATTGCGTTTACAATATTTAAACTGTTATTTTTGGGATTTAGGGGGGGGGGAGGTACCTATGTTAGGTTACGTATTTAATATATGCTATGCTTTACCACCCCACTCCCTCTAATGTGCAAATATTTAGCCTAAATTTGTTTCTAAACTATTATATATTCATCCTATTTTTTTTTTATTAGCATTAACCAAACTTGACTTCTTTCGTGTGTACCAATTAGTGCACAAGTACCCAAATAAAGACCACCACCAATATTAATAAACTATCCACACAGGTCACGGAAGCTAATAGAGTTGCTTTGACGAGAACACCAAATCTCTCTTTGTTTTTCTTTGTCATGGCTGGCCAGTTCGGCCTAAGATCTTTCATATGTTATTATACATATGTTTTAGACATAGTACGTTTAGACATACATATGTTTTATACATAGTATTTTAGCCATAGGACAATGCTAATTATTTTAAATGCACTCATATACAAGAGAAAATTTTTAAATAGTAAATTAAAAATTTTAGCTTGAGCCTAATGATAGAAAATACTGTCCAATTTCGGACACAAGAATTCTAAAGTTGGAATAAAGCATGCTAGTTACAGACAAATTTAATGATAGACAAGGGTTATGAAGGAGAATATTTGTATTTAAAAAGGCTAAGTTTTTCCAAGACTAGGTACTGTTAGATACTAGGGGAATTACTTCAGTTGGGTTAACTACTATAAAATCTACCGCAGTTCATACTGTAGTTCTGACAAGGTCTAAACCTCAAGAGTTTGCTTCTTTGTTAGTAAGACAATTGTGAGACTGCCAAGCATAATTTTCAGATGAACCTAAATTGAGTCCGTATTGTTAGTGCAGCTCCTAGATTAAAGATTATGTTTTTTTTGAAACTATAAAATGAAACGAAGATCCAAAGATATAGTAGGTCTATCAGTAAAAAAAATATTTGGGAACAAATCAGTGTTGATAAAGGTTTTTCAAACTATTTTTTTTACCATTTTGATTTTTTTTTATAATACAAGTTAGACAACAAAACTAGAAATAATAAATATAGAAAAATGCAATAAAAACTCGTTGTCAAAATGACGAAAAAGTAGAAAATAATTTTTCTCTCGAGAACTAGATGATCTGCACTAGATGATCTACACAAATTTATTCAGACTAGCCTACTCTAGTACGGATATGAATTTCATCAGACGATTTACCCCCAACCATGCATTACACTCCAGGCCGAAAATCAGGAGAGCGGTATCTGTGCAAGACAGACCATTGGTCAGCATCCGAAAAATTTTTTCTTAGTAGCTTTGTCAGACTCGATATATCAAAAACCAATTTTATGATGTTTGCGGTGATTGGTCCTGCTGCATTTTCTAAGTCACTTATGTTAAATTTTGTTTTCATTTGTTGTTTTATTTCGAAAATACATCGAAGATTGGCTAAGAACCGTTGAAGAAAGGAGTATTTTAAATTTTCTAAACAACTTGAGGTCTGTCTCAAAGAAAAGTCAGAGTAATATCATAATTTAGTCTCAATGAATGGATAAAAATGAAATTAGCAATCTATTGGCACTTTTAATGTCTAATTGGCACTTTTAATGCTATATAATAGAAATCTCAGAATTGTGTTTGCGGTGATTGGTCCTGCTCTCATTCTTCCTGGTGGTGTTCTGTGCAATGACCTACCACTCAAACAGGTTGAGAAATCAGGTATTCATTCTGGATTGAAATTTCAGTTAGAGAACACAACAACACAGAGCGACATCATGGCATACAAGTTTGCGAGATTCCAAGAGTTCTGAACCGCTTTCAACACTTTCTACCTTTCAAAACCCTAATTTTATTTTATTTTTCTTTAGTGGCATGTTATATGCCACTAAAGAATTTAGTGGCATGCCAGAAAGATAAATTATGGCTGCTTGATTTGAACGAGTAATCTTAGTTGCAATTTTAAGCAAGTTTAAGTTCTTCAGTATAAGGCTATAAGATTGATAGGTAGATATGATCGTGCCACTGACAACACCAAATCACTTCTTAGAAACTTCAGTAATTCAAAGGTTGGTTAAAGAAGAGATTATCACATAAGAGTGTTTGCATAATCTTGCACTTGATTTTTTATGACTATTTTTAATTCTAACTTATTTTATCATGAGTATTCGACTAGGAATACTGCTAGTCAAACAGTTCATGATAACAAACTGTAAGTAAGGAGCGACTCGGCCCAATAGTAGCCTAAACTGTAATTTTGATAACAATAGATGCATCAAAAGAATTGTATTTTTATGCTGATTCTAAATATATAATATTTATTAAATTTAATGCTACACATTGAAACTACGAGCCTGAGAAAATTTGCCTCAGTTTTTACACCTAAGCACCGGGACATAGCAAGGCATGTGATCGGACATATAGACCCGTCAGTTTAGAGTTCGTTTCCAGATTCCATTTAATAAGCTGAAAGTGAACCACAACTTAAAAATTGCAATTAAAATTACTTTTTAGGAATTTGGTAATGTTAAAGATTCCAGGGAAATTCTTTTTTTCTGATATAACGATTCTACTTTTTTTTTATCAGTTAATTTGTATTTTTTTTTCTGTATTTTTAAAGCGCTTCCTATTTTTGTTCTTTTTTTCCTCTTCTTCATTATAATTGTTGCCATCCCTTCTTTATTTTTCCGTCACCTTTTCAACCATATTTTCTGCTTTAGTGTACCTTGTTATCATAATGAGCTTTGTTTATGTTCACAAAATTGTCCGAATTTAATTTTAAACACCCTAATGCCACCTTTACCGAAAATTCTAAAATCCATAAGTAAAATTCCCAAATCCCTTAAATTACTAGGCGGTGACTATGCTCATTCACAGGAGTCACAAAAGTCAACTAGAGTTCAAAGGTAGCTAGTATTACGAAGAGTAAAACATTTGAAGGTGAATGTAGCCAAACTATAGGCACTTAAAGTCGAAGATCCGAACGTACACTATGTCAGAGGTTAGTGAAAATTCGCCTAGCCATGTCTTCCTTACAAAGTACACAGTCTATTGTAATGATTTTCAAAATGTGGTTATAAAATGGAAAAAAGAAGTGTGAATCAGTGGCTTTGCCAAAGAAAAAGTCCAAATTTTCTCATTGAAACGTGAAGTAATGCATCGAATTCTTCATTTTTTATATCATAGATTGGCTATACAATTACCTTAAATAGACCAACCCCTTGGTCTATTTAACAGGCCAAAACCCTTGTTTTTTACCTTAGAATCATTGCTATTCAGTTAGAAGTCAGGCAAATCTTCTCAGGCTCGTAGCTTTTGATGGGTAAGACTAAACTTAATGAAACTTATATATTTAGAATCAGCGCAATAAGTCAATTCTTTTGATATATCTAATGATATCAAGATTCTGGTATAATACTTAAGTTGGTCTGATAGTTAATTCAGGAAATACGGAAATTTCATCTTTGAAAGTGTTAAATTAGTGCTAAAATTTGTTTTTAAAAATTATCTAAAACAGCAGTGAGATTCTTTGAAAAGGATTTAAAGTTTTAATCAAACAGATCAAAGAACTTTGTTGAAATTAAAGCGTAATAAAATACAGAAAAAAAAGAAAAGAAAAAAAGAAAACAGAATAAAATATCGGAATGGTACTTGTGCATGTTCTCCCTCCCCCCAACCATCGTATATATTGTTACTTTTTGACGAGGAGCTAATATCGGTAATACGATCGTTAACCGATACAACAAAACTCATACTAATAGTAGTAATTACTACATTTCCAAATTGCAAAATCCTTATTCAAATTTTAACTTCTTCGGAAAATTGCCTGAAAATGTAGAACAATCTCTCAAACAGTCCCAACTCGAGGTTGTGGGAACCAGGAAAAAACTTTAAGTTCTAAAATAGTTAGCAACACAAAGGCACTTTAGGGTTTACGTTCCTTTTGCAAAATATCTTTTGCTTGATGTTTCAACACAAGTCAACAATTTTGCTATCATCCGATAGCTGAGATCCAGCTGTATCCAGTTTCCAAATTAGTTTTGAAATTTGCTTTGCATTTTTTAGACTGAAAATCTGTTAGAAAAGCAAGAAGAATATTCGAAAATAGGAAGCTTTTCCTATTAAGAATGTTCGGGTCATTTTTTAAGAAACAGTCCAAGTGAAACCATAGTTCTAACTCACTGAATAGATAGATCTGAACCTCAATGGTACAAGAATCTTATCCTTTCGGTTGAAATTACAGCTATAGGCTTATATATAATTACATCTATAAGGTCATATATAATTAAAGCCATGGGCTTGTCGCGATAAATTTGGATTTCAACAGAACATAGTCCTTAACTGTCAAATTGTTGAATTGCAAATTGTTTCGTATTAAACCAGGAGTTAAGCAGAGTTGTACTCTATCTCCCTTTATATGGATCATTTTGATGGATTTTGTCTTAAGGAGCACAGGAAAGGCAATAAGAGACCACGGAATCAAACGGGGAGGAAATCCCTCCTGGACTTAGATTACACTGATGATTTAAGCATCCTAGATGAATGTGAGCAAAATAAATGAACTTTTAGAAGTTTTGCGAGTTCAGGGTGCTAGAATAGGTTAAAAATTAATGTTAATAAGACTATGTCACTAAGGCTAGGAATAAGTGAAGATGAAAAGGTGACGTTGGGTAACGACAAGATTGATCAAGTGGGCAGCTTCACTTACCTTGGTAGTATTATTAGTAACGGCGGTGGAAACAGTGAAGATACTAAAAGTAGAAGAGTCACGGCTCAGGGTGTTTTGTCACAGTTAAAAGAAGTTTGAAGAATAGGAAGATAAGTCTGCAAACCATGATTAGAATTTTAGAAGCTAGTGATTAGAATATTGACGTAGATAGTTTTAACGTCGTTCAGTTTTCAGTTTAATTTAGCCAGGGGGGGGGGCGCCCCCCCGGGCTGAATGATCCTGCCTTATTTTTATATTTTTGTTCTGAGATTTCTATTACATAGCATTAAAAGTGCCAATTAGACATAAAAAGTGCCAATAGATTGCTAATTTTATTTTTATCCATTCATTGAGCCTAATTTATGATATTACTTTGACTTTTCTTTGAGACAGACCACAAGTTGTTTAGAAAATTTAAAATACTCCTTTCTTCAACGATTCTTAGCCAATCTTCGATGTATTTTCGAAATAAAACAACAAATGAAAACAAAATTTAACATAAGTGACTTAGAAAATGGATTAAGCTGCATCTCGGCTATGGACTAATAGACAAATTCTCGTTGAAAAATTAAACCCAAAGAAAGGCAGGAAAACAGCACACCGAATAGTTGCACAGGGAATATAAACCTTAATAAGTAAGGACAAGGACAGGCTGTAAACATAATAGACTTACCAGACAGCATTTCATTACGAGTCTTTTTACCTTTAAAGATATGATTTCGGAGTCCTCTGTCTTCAAACGAAATTAAACTATGTGAAAGGGAGCTGGAACCATCTCCCACATATAGTTCTGGACTTGTCCATTTTATTCTTTTATGTATCTTTACGTATGTTTATTTTATTCTTTTTAGGGCAAACAGGGGTCCGTGGTCCTCTGTTTTTGTGGAACAATAATGCTCGCATGAAAGTATCCAATAGTTTTAAAGCAAAACAGCTGCCATCCACCAAAACACCAAAATATTGGCAAAACACTAAAATATTGGAGATTATTTAATATCATCTACCTGCAAAGATAGTGCGGTGAAGATGTTGGGAGATAACGCCACTTTAAAAAACAAATTTTAATCTTCCGAGTCCATCAAATTCAACCAATTTTTTCATGAGATTAATCACTTGAGGTTGCTTAAATGAAATTTAAGTATTTTAAATTTTATTAAAAATTCTTTCTATTTTCATTTATTCAATACTTAATCATTATTTTTTATTGTTATTTTATAATAATTATCTTTTAATACATTTTATTGAATTATTTATTAATCTATCTGTTAGAAATTTAAAATTTTTTAAAATTAGGTAATATTTTATATCGGAAACCTCTCTGTTGTCTCGATTCTCGATCCTATCATCTTTATAGTGTTGTCATACAAATGGGCCATATAGCGAATTCTAATGCATCCACAGTCAACTGTAACTTTTTTATGCAGGTTAGCAACTTTTTTCGACTGCGGGTCAAAACAACCAGATGTTTACCAGTTTGAAAAGGCTGAAAAAAGAAATTTATCAGACAGAGTTTTCTGGTCTTTTCTGCAAAATCTTAGACTTATCTTTAGTAAGATACACATATACGCATATACCAATGTATATACCAATGCATATACGCATTCGTGCCTTTTTCTCGATTTATCGAAAAAAAACATGTATTTTCCAAACGATTGTTTTTGGCATTTTTTCCAACTTTTTTTGTTCAAAGTCCAGATAGGTATAACTGTCTTCACTGAATCTTTCAACTAAGGAAAGGAATTAAAAACTTGAAAAAAAAACACTATAAGTAACCTTAACTACTTGCGGCAATTCACGAAAATTTAGAGGGGGGCGGGGCAAGATGTGTTTTCAACATAAAAGAGGGCAATTAATTCCCATTTTTCAATGGATATGCCAAAAAAAAGGTATTTTCAATGAAAATACCAAAAAATTATGTTTATCAAAATCTTGGGAGTGGAGAAGAATCTAGAGGGGCAATTTACCACCTGAATGCTATTGCAATGAATGCCGTTAGGCTGTAAATCCATTCCAACAAGTTTCATTCAAGTCCCCCAACAGATCTTTGAGTAAACGAAAGGCAGTTCACCTGATCTTCTACTCGCTTTGATTATTAACAAAAGTACAAGTATCTATTTCTTCCTTCCCTGATTTCTAAAACAGCCTAAAAATCATCTGAAATTCCTTTTCTGTATAAAACTCCTTTAAACAAAAACAGAAAGATATAAAAACGCAGCAACCCTTTACTTCTGGTACAAAAAATCCAGTTGAAACATTCATACTTTTTCGACTTCTTCCAGTGAGATCACGAGTCTAAAAAAAAAAAAAAAAAAAAAAAATAAATTTGATAATAAGGGTCACACCAGAGAAAATAATGTTCTCGAAAGGGTTTCCCAAAATTGATAATTTTACAGTAGAGCAGAAATAATTAGCAGATGTAAGAGAAGAATAGCATAAACAACAAGCCAAAAGAAATGTCTTTCTAAAATTAAACTTCTTTGACATCAGGCAACGTTAGCCTCTGCAGATCACGAAATTACTTCTTCAATGCACGAGGCTGATAATGTCACATTGCCTAAAAATTTCTAAAAAATAATTTTGGATGGGTCGATGCAGAAATGCCAAATTACGAACATATATTCTTTTATTTTTAAGATCTCAGATCTAAACAAAATTGATAAAAAGTAAAGACTAGTTTCCTAGTTGCACTCTGGGCTGCCCGGGTTCAACTCAGCCTCTGCAAGGAGGGGTTCTTAAAATTCAGTAATCAGGGCATCCAGAAGGAACTTTCAGATCTTGATAAACTTAGTTGGAATTTAATAGCTAATGTCCAAGCTATGTCTCTTGGGGTTCAAAAACAAATCTCTTTTATATCATTGAAAAGAGGGGAGGGGGGAGGTCCAAAATTCTTTTCATCAGGACTACTCACAGGAGGGATTTCTGAATTTCAGTCAGATGAGGAAACAACCCTTTGTTCCTAAAGTCTTTTACAACCATTTGTTCATACGTATTTGTTCCTGAAGTCATGTCAAAAGAGCCTATGTTAAGGAGCTATCAGATAGCAATCAATCTTTGTGAGGAGCAAGAATAAACGTCATAGATTTTGGGCTGTCCAAACATTATCCAGCCTCTGCGAGGGGGGAGGGCCTCCATGTCAATGTCATCAGGACATCTACGGACATCTGAGGTTTTGCGTTGGCCGCACCTGGGCACTTCTTCTAAGAAGGCAGTGGCATGAGGGTTTTGGACTCTCGCAAGATCTTCTTCCGGTTGTAGGCAGACAAGCCCAAACGAGGTTAGCCAGCGCTTATGAATAATGTAAACAACATCGCTCATTATTTTCTGACCTTGCCTCCAAAACCAAAACAGACAATACATCAGAATCTAAACACACAGGAAGTTCAACCCATATGCTGGAAATTCAACACAGCTGAATTTCCCGGCATGAGCCGGAATAGTTCTATCCCCTTCCTAGGGCTATAGTGAGAAAAAGGTTGAGACGGCCAGGACTCACTCCGAGGACGAAGGATGAGAGATTACCAAAGATCATCCTTTTCTGCAAGCCACCTAGGGGCAAACGAAAAGCAGGTCGTCCCTGAATGGGATTAGAGGAGGTCGTAAGGAAGGACTTAATAGAAATCGAAACTTCTTGGGAGGTTGTAAAGAGGACGGTTTTTAACAGATTGGGATGGAGGACGGGCGTGTGCACCTGTATGGGCAGCTTGGTGCTACAGTAAGTTGTTAGCATTACTAGCAGTAGTAACTGAACCCAGCCAAATGAGCATATGAACCTCAGCATAGACAATTCAGCAATAAGGAACTGAAGACAAGAAACCTCAATGCTATCCAACTTAGCTTAGGTAACTGCACCAAGACATAAATAATTCAACATTGATGACTCGATCGAGCTCCGTCAGGTCAGCATAGACAAACGTAACGTAGTGCATATCAACCATAAAACACGTTGATATAGTGTATCAACGGGTCTTAAAATTAAAAACTAGCGATTATAAAATTAATGAAGTACTAGGCTTACAAAACAAAAGGCACCACAGACAAAGGGGTCAATCGGAAAGCTTCTAAGCTTACACAAAAAGTATTACACGAGTCTTCTGCGCATTCCTTCAGGCATGAGGAAAACCATTGGTTATTTTTAGACAGGTCACGCAAAGATTACTAAAACCATTAAGAACAGAGATTATAAAGTAGAAAGACCCGTAACCCAAACATGCCCTTGTCCAAGCGTTTCATAAAACTTCTGCTGTTATTTCCTTGGAAGAAACCCATAGCCCAAATATGCCGTAGGCCAAGTATTTCATAGAAATGCTGCCCTTATTTACATGGAAGAAAAGGAGCAATTGTTACAGAAATTACGATCAAATGAATATTTGTAAGGGCGTAATTCAAATGTTCAGATACTTAGTGTGCAACCACTCTGAAAACAATTGGCACAATTCCAACCCCTGCGCAACACAATTTGACTAAAGAAAGTTTTGTCGTACTTTCAGTATTCCATCTTTTTACAGTATTATTTGAAAAAAACTACGTTTTCTAAAGAGTTAAAGAGGCTGAGTTACAAGGTCGAACCTTAAAACGTACAGGGATTAGGAGGCACAGTTGGGGGCTGCCGCCCCCCAAACCCCCCGCTTTCGCAGCCTTTAAATAAAAAAAAAGTTTTTTAAACTGAAAGTAAGGAGCGACA
>JAQQPU010009176.1:0-33491 GCA_029168905.1 Artemia sp. Kazakhstan ARC1039
TGATGGGCATGGGGGGGCTAGTTGCCCTTCAATCACTTTCGACTATTAAAAAGGGTACTAGCCCTTTGAATTTTCAATCGAATGAGCCTTTTTTGAAGTTTCCACGAAAACGCCTTCAATAAAAACCTTATATGCCCCCAGGGCATAACTTAAAACCCTTGCCCTGAGGGTTGTGGGGGATTATCCTTCTCATAAACATATTTTCCATGTGGAAATCAACTGCGCTGAACAAAATGGCTGTCTCAAAATTTTGATTGGATTTGTTTGGGGAAATGATAGGCGTGGGGCGGGGGGCTAGTTGCCCTCCAATCACTTTCGACTATTAAAAAATTCCCTAGCCCTTTGAATTTCCAATCGAATGAGCCTTTTTTGAAGTTCCTACGACAACGCCTTCTATAAAAACCTTATATGCCCCCAGGACATAACTTAACACCCTTGCCCTGAGAGTTGTGGGGGGAGTTTCCTCCTCAAAAACATATTTTCTTTCTGGAAATCAACTACGCTGATTCTAATGGCTATCTCAAAATTTTAATTGGATGCGTTTGGGGGAATGCTGGGTGTGGGTGGGGCGGCGATAGTTTCCCTCCAATCCCTTTCGACGGGTAAAAAGGGCACTAAAACTCTCAACACCCTTGCCCTGAGGGTTGTGGGGGAGTGTCCTCCTCAAAAACATATTTTCTATTTGGAAATCAACTACGCTGAACAAAATGGCTATCTCAAAATTTTGATTGGATATGTTTAGGAAATGATGGGCCTAGGGGGACTAGTTGCCCTCCAATCACTTTCAACTATTAAAAAGGGTACTAGCCCTTCGAATTGCCAATCGAATGAGCCTGTTTTGAATTTTCTACGACAAAACCTTCTATAAAAACCTTATATGGCCCCAGGGCATAACTTAAAACCCTTGCCCTGAGGATTGTGGGGGAGTGTCCTCAAAAACATATTTTCTATCTGGAAATTAACATTGCTGAACAAAATGGCTTTCTCAAAATTTTGATTGGATGTATTCGGGGGAATAATGGGCTTGGGGGGGCAATTGCCCTTCAATCACTTTCGACTATTAAAAGGGCACTAGAACTCTCAATTTCTAATCGAATGAGCCCCTTTTGAAGTTTCTACGACGACCCCTTCCATTTGAAGTGCCCTGCTCTAAAGGAAAAAAATAATTCATAGTAAATTGTGCCAAGATCGTTCTTATATGGCCTCGGGGCATAACTTAAAACTCTTGCCCCGAAGGTTGTGGGGAAGTGTCCTCCTCAAAAACATATTTTTATCTGGAAATCAACTACGCTGAACAAAATGGTTATCTCAAAATTGTGATTTTGATGGATATGTTTGGGGAAATGATGGGCTTGGAGGGGGCTAGTTGCCTTCCTATCACTTTCGACTATTAAAAAGGGCACTAGCCACTCAAATTTCCAATCGAATGAGCCTTTTTGAAGTTTCTACGACAATTCCTTCGATATGAAGTGCCTGACTGAAGAAGGAAAAAAAAAATTACTCATGCAGCGCTAGCGCGCTGCCTATGATAGTATAATCAATTATTATAAAAGAAAACTACTCTGTTTCTTTGGATGATGAGGTCCTGTATTAAGAGTCCTCCTGGGTGCTAATCGATAAGCATCATACAGAGTTGACTTGGGGTTCCCATATTTGATAGATCTAGCTTTAACTGTCTAACCTTGACGTATCTCCACCACGGCTTGCTCGTTTTGCCATAGATTCATACTGCAAAAACAAGAATCTTTTTGCTATAAATACCAAATTACTTACTTACTTAGGTCCTCCTACGTCTGGGGGCGCATAAGGCAGCAACAGTGATTCGCCACGACGACCTGTCCTGAGCCTTCAACCATAGCTCCTCCAACGAGGACCTCGCCAGCTTCGCCTCCTTCATTAGCGACCTGCCAAGGGTCATTTTCGGTCTCCCTGATTTGCGGAGACCGGGCGGTGTCCATCACCATGCGTCGTTCGGCAGCCTTCCTTCCCCCATTCGCACCATATGCCCCCAATATATCCATCGCCGCTTTCTAATGAGATCAAAGATGGGGGTATGATTTGTCATACGATAGATTTCATCATTTCGTATTCTTTCCGTCCAATATATATTTAGGATAGACCTTAGGCAATTATTTTCGAATGCCTGGAGTCGTCGTTTTAGCTGAGCAGGGATGCTCCAAGTTTCGCAGCCGTACGTAAGGACAGAGACCACATTGCTATTATAAATTTTAAGCTTTAACTTCTGGGAATATTTATTATTTCTCCAAACATTTCTAAGGTAGCTGAAAGCAGACCCAGCCAATGTTATTCGGCACAGTGTTTCTCTATTGATCATTTTACAAAGCAACAAATTAAATTAAACAAACAGCACTCTAGAAGGTCAAATAACCTGTGTATAGTGATTCAATTAATTAATTCACATAGCCAAATCACTAACATGTAAATAAAAACACTTAAGAAAAAAAATAATAAGAAGAAAGAAGAAAAAAGAAGAAAAGGAGAAAGAGAAAAATAAACCCTCATAAGTACCCTGCTCTTACCTGCATCTCAACCAAGTAGGAACGTTTTGACCTGTGATTTAAAGGAATAACTGATACAGAGCCCATTATGAAGTCCGGGAGGGTATACCAGAGGGTTATACTTACGTGACGAAACACGCGAGCTGATCTCACTGTATTTATCTTCTCATATGCTAGCTTATCCGCTTTCCTAGTATGGTAAGAATGATAATCAGAATTAATAGAAAAAAATATCCAAAAAACAGGCTGGCGAAAAACCATTTAAACATTGGTATTAATAACATTGGTGTTAATAACTGGTGATCCCATAACTGACCAACATTCAAAATTTTAAAATGGGAATAACAAATAAATATATCACTAAAATTAGCACATTCCCCCTAAAGACGAACTGCTACAGAGGCCAAGGAATTCTATACCCAAATGTCCATGGATGTCTAGAGGTCTGATCAATGCTATACATATGAAGGCGTCTCTGTTCAAGGCTCCATGTAAAAGTTAGACACAGGATGATCTTTTCAAGTACAAACTTTATAAAAATGTGCTTACTTCTTCAGTACGTGCAGCCAAAAAGCTATATTTTTCGCGTCGAATTGATGAGTGTAAGGGGAATTTGCGAAAGGTTTGGACTGTAGTTAATGAAGCTCTTTCCCGCAAGAAACTCGAACAGTCCCCCCTTGTCGCTACAGGAAAGCTGATGGATCTTTCGTGGACAAAAATTCTTAAGCAAGCGCCTTCAATTCGTATTTTATCTCACTTCCTTCAGTTCCTAATCCACCCTACAGCAGAGTAAGTAGTTTTCCCTTAGCAGAAAAGTCATTTTTCCTTTTTCCATGCAGTAATACTTAAATTTCTAACATTATTTCTCAGTTTTCAAGTAGCCGTTCAGTTGATAGTTTTGGTTTGAGCTGTAATGTTCTTAAAAAAATTGGTCAGTTTGTTTCTAATCCCATCTCACACATAACTAACTTCTCTCTTTCTTCTGGTGTTTTTTCTCATTTATTTAAGGTTGCTAATGTTGTACCTTTGTTTAAAAAAGGTGATTCATCTCTAATTTCAAACTATAGACCTATTTCTTTCCTTCCTTTAATTTCTAAGGTTGTTGAAAAAGTAGTGTATTGTAGACTCTCTTCATTTGTATTTAGTACTAATACGACTGCAGGTAATTCTCTCATAACTAACCATCAGTATGGCTTTCGTCCCAGTTTTTCTACCTTGCATGCACTTTCAGATGCAACAGAGTTTGTGCGTGTTAACCTTGACAAGGGCTTGTGTGTTTTGGGTCTATTTCTTGACTTTTCAAAGGCATTTGATATGGTCGTTCACTCTGTTCTTTTGCCTAAATTATCTTCATTTAGAGTGCATGGAGTCCCACCTGAATGGTTTAGGTCTTACCTCTCAGGGAGATCTCAGTATGTTTCCGTTAATGGTACTTCTTTCTCTTCCTTGCCTAATGTGAAAGGTGTCCCACAGGGCTCTGTGCTTGGACCACTTTTGTTTTTATTTATAATAATGATCTTGTTGATGGTCTTCATCCCCTTGTGCACCCTATTCTTTTTGCTGATGACAGTAACTTTTTCATTGCTGCAGTGGACCTGCCATCTGCCACTTCCCTAGCTCAAGGTCTTCTTGATAAAGTAAATGATTGGTGCTTGTCAAATGGTATGACTCTCAACAGCCACAAAAGTGCCATTGTACACTTTAGAACCCCTTATCGTATGAGAGACGCAAGGGAGCCAACCATCCTGACTTATGGGAATGATATTACACCGCAAGCTACTATAGTGAAATTTCTTGGTGTGTATCTTGACTGTTTTCTTTCTTTTAAACCCCATATAACTCATACCCGTTCCCTTATCCTCCGCCAATTTTCAATGTTATACAGGGTTAACTCATTTCTTCCCCCAGATGTTATGCTTTCTCTTTATTATGTTTTTATTTTTCCTTACCTTTCTTATTGCTGTTCTGTCTGGAGTAGTACTAATAAATCTCTTCTCTGCTCACTTCAAAGAGCCCAAAATAGGGCAGTGAAGGCTATTTTTCTTCTGCCTCGTTTTTACCCTTCCTCTGATCTCTATAATGATACTGGAATAGATCCGCTGGATCGTATTGTGGGTAAAAGTTACCTTTATTTAGCACATTCTGCTTTTCTAGGTACACTTCCACCATCTCTGCAGCAGTTTTTCTTTCTGTCAGGCTCAGGTAGGTACTCTTCTTTTTTACGTAGCTCTTATCGCAGGTTCAATTTACCTAAGCGATCATCGACAGCAGGTCAGAGGTCTCCTGTTTATCAATCTATTTTTCTATGGAACTCCATCCCTCCTGATTTCCCTCTATCTCTTTCTGCAAAGGCAGTTTCTCACTGGGTATTTCCAGTATAGTATTTCCCCCTTTTTTTCTTTCTTCTTTTTTTTGCATTCCATTCAAATTTATATGTCTTTTTTTTCATTCAACATATTTTTCTGATTTTTTTTTTTTTTTTTTTTTTTATTTATTTATTTAATCCTAATTTTCAATCTCTTCTTCGTTTATATATTTTTTTCAGTTATTTGTGAAGTTTCCTGTTATTTCTCTTATTTTCATAAATGTCTCTTGATCGATTTTTTTTCTTCTATGAAAAAAATAAAGTATGTTTTTTTTCTGTTTTTTTTGTGTGCTTTATAATAGTGTCTTATTTGTTTTGTTGGCCCTTTACAAGCTGAGCTTCTTTGGCGTGTATAAACTTTAAGTTTGTAATTGTTTTGTTTTTAGTATTAATAAATTGATTGATTGATTCATTTATTTATTCTGAATCGTCTTGATTCTTCTATATTCTGTTATAATTAGCATAAAAATTGCTTTCCCAAAGAGAACACTCATATACAATGTAAGGTTTGATAATCGTACCATAAACAATCTTTAAAACTGATAGTGGGGAAAAAATACGAAAAAGACAAAGTAAACCTAGGCCTCTTGCGGCCTTGGATGATATAATTTCACTGTGTTTCTTCCAATTCAAATTGTAATAAAAAAAATCTCAAATACCTCGTTTCAAAAACTTGATTAATAATAGGACCACCAAAGTAAATACTATCCAAAGAGTTTATTACAAGACCGCTACTGCTAAAAATCATAGAATTAGTTTTACTAACATTAACACTTAAAAAACTGAGACTAGTAAATGTTTTCAGGTACTGCAGGACATCATTTGCGCGAACTACGAGATCTATAAGGTTCGCCTCTGCAATTACTGTGTTGTCTGTAAATGCTGTAAAAATTGCACCAGGAAGATAAAATCAATGTATCAACATATACTAGAAATAAAAGTGGTCCCAAAACAGATCCTTGTGGAACTTCACAATTTACTTGTGATGCAGCACTTGTTGTATCATTAATCGCAACCCGCATTGGTCTTCCATGCAGATATAATCTAAGCCACTGAAGACAATAATCCCTGATTCCCAAATCACTAAGACTAATCAGCAATAATACAAAATCAACCGTATCGAAAGCCATTTTAAAAGCAATAAAAGTTGTTAACGGAACTTTTCCACTTTCAATGCAGTGTTGATTTTATCAACCAAATGATTTGTTGTGACTTGCTGAGGGGCCCTTTCTGTAGCCAAACTGAGTATTGCAGAGTAATCTCAAGGATTCAAGATTCATAATTTGCTAAAAAATTTTTGAAAATAAAGGTTGGATTGATATTGGTCTCCAGTTAGTCATCTCTTGCTTATTTGCACCGTTGTGCAGTATTATGACTCTTGCCTGCTTTAAAGTATCTGGAAATTTGCCTTTCTTCATTGAAAGATTAATCAGAAATAAAATAGATGGTAATAAATAGCATGCAACCTCTTTAAGAATTAGGCCATCTATCCCGGCAGAATTCGACTTAATTGTCTTAATAGCCTTTTCGAGTTCTAGCATAGTACAGGGCTCAGGAACCATTGCGTTTCCAGATTCTTTTCCATCAATGAAGTCTTTACTAAAACTCGCATCACCAGACTAAGCAATATCACTTCTAATTAAAGTCCCAATCTTTGAAAAATATTTACAAAACTCATCAGCAATATGCTTCGATTCAACCACTCGCATTCCATTCACTAAAATTTCATTATTTTATAATTTTTACGTTCACCCTGCAATACGTCATTGATAATTTGCCAGGTACCTTTCATATCACCAGCATTTTCACTAAGCTTTTCAGAATTATAATTTCTAAAAGCGGATCTCCTCAAAGAATTCGTCAAATTCCTTGCTCGCTTGAATCTTTCTAAGTCTTCTTGCGTATTAGATTCCAGATACAAACGGTAAAGCTTGTTTCTTTCTTCAATATTTTCTATTATTGCAGCGTTAATCCATGGTTTTCTAGGGTCTCTTTCTTTACAGTTTTCATCGTGCAACAAGAATGATAGACTGGTGAAAGCACATTTAAAACTTATCGAAAGTGACTGAAACATCGTCCTTTTCTTCTAAAACTTCATTCCATGATATACAACTAATAGCCTCTGAAAATCTTCTCAAATTTGCCGACTTAAGAAGCCATATTTTCTTTTTTTTTTCTCGACTCCTAGACTTCTTTTTACTCAAAGATTTGAATGAACAAATTACAGGGAGATAATCAGATCCCAGTACAATCACCACATATCAAACACATTAAGCAAATAGCTTTAGCTTAAAAGATGAAAGGTCAAAACAGTCTTTCTTACACAAAAGGCTAATTAAGACTAGCAAGTTGGTGAGAACTCCAGTAGTATTTCCATAAATTTTCTTGAGATGGCACCACAAATCGGTATGAATCTGCATTATCCACTTTACGAGAAATTATATTGACTGCCATTACCCCAATCTCCCTTGCCCTGGGGGCATATATGGTTCTTATGGAAGGGGTGCAGTGTAAGATTTTTATGTAAGGGGTGGTCATGTTAACTTAAGAAAGAGCTCATTTCATAGGAAATTATAAGTTCTAGCACAATTTTTAAGCGTCAAAAGACATTGGAGGGCAACTACTCCCCTCCCCCCGCCTTTCTCCCAAAACATACCCAATAAAACTTTGAGATATCCATTTTGTTAAAATTAGTTCAAACATCAGGTAACAAGACACCTTGACATCCCCCTTCCCTGAGCCTTAGATTAGCCGTTGTAAGTTATGCCTTGAGAGCATAATAGGGGTTATGGAAGGGGTATTCGTATAAACCTCAGAGGGGCTCATTTGATAGGAAATTGAGAGTTCTAGTTCACTTTTTAAGAGTCAAAAGAAATCGGTGGGTAACTAGTCACCCCACGTCCTTTTTTCTCAAACCCATCCGATAAAAACTTTGAAATAGTTGTTTTGTCAAAATAGTTCAAAGATCAGGTAACAAAAACTCTGAGGTGGTCACAACCCCCCAGAGCCCGGGGCAGTCGTTTTAAGTTATGCCCGGGGGGCTTACATGATTCTTATGGAAGTACCATATATTTAGGGTTCAATATAAACTAGTATAAACAGAGGGGGTTCATTTCATAGGAAATTGAAACTTCTAGTTCACTTTTAAGTCAAAAGAAATCAGAGGTTAACTTTCGTTCCCCCCACCCGTAAGCCTCCCCCCCCCCCGAATCCAACTGATAAACATTTTATGATAGTTATTTTGTTAAAATCTAATTAAAAAATTCGATAATCAAAACTCCAGGCTTGACACAACCCCTCAGGGATTTGCACAGCCCCCAGCACCTGGAGGCTAGCGTTTTAAGCTATATATTGGAGGTAGCTAGGGTTCATATGGAAGGGGCGCTCGTATAAACTACAAAGGAGACCAATTTCATAGGAAACTGAAAGCTCTAGTTCACTTTTTAAGTTTTTTAATAGATTTTAATTGTTTCATTTTTCTTTTTGTAAAAGATCAAAAACTGCTCTATCGTTGAGAAATTTGTGTCCTATAATCATGACAATATCTTGTTTGCTTTCTTGAAGCATGAACCACTGATTTTCATTTGAATTGCGTATTTTATTGTATTGTGCAAGTGTCATATAGCAAATTTTTAACCTGTCAGAGTAGCGGCAGTTGGGTGTCAACAGTTGGGCTCAAGTATCTAAACTTTTCCAACATTGTTTTTTTTTTTGGTCCATTTGTTTGCTCATTTGTGAGCACAACTCTACAAAAAATTTAATGTTTGGCTGAGACAAATATTGAATGGATCTTGCTCACAAGCTTTTCCTTCCTTTTCAATAAAACAGTTACGAAGCAACAGATATGTACTCTGAACATTTTCTAAAAGCTTGTCTCATGCCTGAAACTATGCAGGCTGAAAATGCCTGTCTCGTGCCTGAAACCGTATACAATGCAGTAAATAGGTTAACTGTACACCCTTATAGGGTCTGAAGCAATCTACTTTTTTTCTCAAAACTAGGTCCAATCGTGTTATCCAGTCATGTACAACGATCTTCAAGGCTCGAGCTTGCACTGCCGTCTTACTGACAGATGACTCCTTCGTTTTTTTCTGGAGTCTATCGCTAGCAAGCTGAAAGAAATTGACGGTTCTTTTCCTCTTCCAAAACATGGGGCTGCTTAAAACTGAATTTATATTTTTTTTTCATCTCTGTTGATCATGCTGGTAATGATACAGATGGCTGTATAATCAATGGTTCCCAAACGAGACAAATTATACTTTCTCGAGCAATGTTCTCTTGCCCAAGTTTGTTTTTGTCCTCACCAGGTCTTGTCTCATTAGGTATAAATGGGTGACTTTCCCCAGTCAATGCATAGTAAATTAAGCACCCCATCCCAGAAACATCAATGGATGAGATGGTCCATTTGTTGGTCTGCATCTCTGGAGCAATCCCTCCAAATGTTCCAAAAACAATAGAATGGGAGAATAATGATCTTCTTTGATCTTTTTTGAAAAACCAGTCAGAGATCATGGCTATGACAGGTGTCCTGCCGGAAAAAAACTCCACTTGAGCAGAACATTGGAAAGCTTGAAATCACAGTGCACTATGCCCTTACTGTGGAGATGGTCCAATCCACGAGTCGGTTGGAGAAAAATAGACTTCGTATTTACTGGATAATGAGCGTCACATTTTTTTTTCAACAATAGCTTTCAGTGTTGTTTTACATAGCTCCAAGGCAATGTAATAATACGTATCGTCAGATTAACTTTATGGATATCTGACAACGTTTTTGTGGTCATCAGCTTGCCTTAGAGATTCAATCTCGCTATAATCATAGCTTGCTTTATGAATTCTTTTTTAAAAGTGGTGCCTTTTTAAAGTTACATTTTTTTTAATGAACCTTTAATGTTTGCCTCGGCTTGTCATTTGTCATTATGAAAGACATATCGCCAAACTTTTGTTTATTTTAATTGCTCAGGTGGTGGGACAAAAACTTCTTTCTCTTCCAATGATTTATCTAGTCCAGGTTTTTGATTTTATAAGGTATGGAAGGCATTGATGACCACCTTTGTTTCTTTTAATTGTTGAAGTGTCGGGACAAAAACTTCTTTTCCTTCCAACGATTTATCCAATCCATGTTTTTGATTTTCAAAGGTATGGTAGGTATTGATGACCTTATTCATGTCAAAATCCAAAACCGAATCATTGTCGCTATCATTATCAATTTGATTGCTTCGTTATACCCTGGTTTATTGTTCGTCATTATTAAATACATATCGCCGAACCTTCGTTTTTTAAACAAAGGTATGGTAGGCATTTATAACCTTATTCATGTCAAAATCCCAAACCCAATCATCATCGCTATCATTTTCAATTTTGACAAGTTTTGATTCTCGCTGTCCAAGTTGATTTTCATTGACTCGCTGCTCTTCATTTTCAAGTTTTACTCCCTCACTTGTTTGGTGTCGTATTCAAACTGCCTGTGTCTTTGCCCTTCATTTTCATTTTTAACACCCTCTAAATGTCGTTTTCGCATATCTTCTAACCAAGAATATCCTAAGGTATCAATTTCCGAAAAAATATGGAGATATTGTTTTTGAGAACACACATAAATAAATGCATACATACATACACAATTATTACTCACATGTAAAGAAAGCATATATCTCCTACTTATACCATCCTGAGTCAAACGTATTGTTTCACATCTATCAATACGTTAAGAATATACACAGGGAGAGGGGGATATAGAGCCCGGAACGCCTGATTTGCATTTATTACAAATTTTACTATAATTCACCTGTTTTTTAAAATTTAATATTTTCCCCATACCTAAGAATGGTATAAATGCAAAACCATTGGTCATACTCACTGTTAAACCAATCTTAGCAATTGATTGGGAAGGGGGTCGAATTTGGAGGTTCATGACAAATAATACAAGGAGCTCAATATAAATATGAGTCTGATGCCCTTAAAAATTTAATAAATGGCCTTGGATATTTGTTGCAAAGTGTTTTGGATATGCAACAAAGATATGGTAGGCATTTATGACCTTATCCATGTCAAAATCCCAAACCCAATCATCATCGCTATCATTTTCAATTTTGACAAGTTTTGATTCACGCTGTCCAGGTTGAGTTTCATTGACTCGCTGCTCTTCATTTTTTACTCCCTCACTTGTTCGGTATCGTATTCAAACTGCCTGTGTCTTTGCCCTTCATTTTCATTTTTAACACGCTCTAATTGTCTATTTCGCATATCTTTTAACCGCGAATATCCTAAGATACTAATTTTCCCGAAAAAATATGGAGTCGTTTTCGAGAACATACATAAATAAATACATACATACATACACAATTATTACTCACATATAAAGAAAGTATATACCTCCTCTTATACGATCCTGAGTCAAACGTATTGTTTCACACCTATCAATACGTTAAGAATATACACCAAGTTCCTTGCTCGCTTGAATCTTTCCAAGTCTTCTTGTGTATTAGATTCCAGATACAAACGGTAAAGCTTGTTTCTTTCTTAAATATCGTCTATTATTGTAGTGTTAATCCATAGTTTTCTAGGCTCTTTTTTTCTTTTTCTTCACAATTTTTATCGTGCAACAAGAATAACAAACCGGTAAAACCACACTGAAAAACTTATCGAAAGCGACTGAAAAATCTTCCTTTTCTTCCAAAATTTCATTCCATGATACACAACTAATAGCCTCTGAAAATCTTCTCACATATGCCGACTTAAGTTGCGATATTTTCTTTTTTCTCGACTCCCAGACTTCTCTTTACTCATTGACTTGAATGAACAAATTATAGGGAGATGATCAGATCCCGGTACAATCACAAAATCACAAATGCTAAAGCTTTAACTTTAGCTTAAAAGATAAAAGGTCATAACAGTCATTCTTACACAAAAGGCTAACTAAGACTAGCAAGCTGGTGAGCACTCCAGTAGTATTTCCATAAACTTTCTTGAGATGGCAGAACAAATCGGTATGAATCTGTATTATCCACTTTACGAGAAATCATAGTGACTGCCATTACCTGCTGACCGCCATTACTCCAATCTCTCCTACCCTGGGGGCATATATGGTTCTTATGGAAGAGGTGCAGTGTAAGATTTTTATGTAAAGGGTGGCTGTGTTAACTTAAGAGGGAGCTCATTTCATAGGAAATCGAAAGTTCTAGCTCACTTTGTAAGAGTCAAAAGACATTGGAGGGTAACTACCCCCTCCCCCCAAACCAACCTGATAAAACGTTGAGATATCCATTTTGTTAAAATTAGTTCAAACATCAGGTAACAAGAGCTGACACCCCCCCCCCCCCTGAGCCTAAGGGCAGGCGTTGTAAGTAAGTTATGCCTTGTTAGAATACAGGGATCTTATGGAAGGGGTATTCGTATAAATGTCAGAGGGACTCATTTGATAGGAAATTGAGAGTTCTACTTCACTTTTTAAAAGTCAAAAGAGATCGGAGGATAACTAATCCCTCCACGCCCTTTTTCCTCAAACCCATCTGATAAAAACTTTGAATTAGCTATTTTGTCAAAATTAGTTCAAAGATCAGGTAACAAAAACTCTTAGGTGGACATAACCTCTAGAGCCCGGGGTAGTCGTTTTAAGTTATGCCCTGGTAGTCTTTCTTACACAAAAGGCTAATTAAGACTAGCAAGTTGTTGAGCACTCCAGTAGAAATTCCATGAAGATTCCTGAGATGGTAGCACAAATCGGTATGAATCTGCATTATCCACTTTACATTATCTACGTGGCCGCCATTACCCGCTGACCGCCATTACCCGCTGACCGCCATTACCCCAATCTTCCCTACCGTGGGGGTATATATGGCTCTTATGGAAGGGGTGCAGTGTAAGATTTTCATGTAGGGGGTGGTCGTGTTAACTTAAGAGGGTGCTCATTCCATAGGAAATTGAAAGTTCTAGCTCACTTTCTAAGAGTCAACGGCCATTGGAGGGCACCTACCCCCCCCCCCTCCTTTCCCCCGAAACCCACCCGACAAAAATTAGAGATATGCATTTTGTTAAAATTAGTTCAAACATCAGGTAACAAGAACTCTGGGGTTGATACCCCCCCCACACACACTTAGCCTGAGGGCAGGCGTTATAAGTTACGCCTTGAGAGAATATATGGATCTTATTGAGGGGTATTCGTATAAACGTCTAAGGGGCTCATTTGATAGGAAATTGGGAGTTCTAGTTCACTTTTTAAGAGTCAAAAGGGATCGGAAGGTAACTAGTTACCCCAAACCCTTTTTCCTCAAACCCTTCTGATAAAAACTTTGATATAGCTATTTTGTCAAAAATAGTTCAAAGATCAGGTAACAAAAACTCTGAGGTGGACACAACCCCCAGAGCCCGGGGGAGTAGTTTTAAGGTATTCCCTGGGGATATATATGGTTCTTATGGAAGAACTATATATTTAGGGTGCTAATATAAACTTCAGAGGGGCCGCATTTCATAGTAAATTGAAAGTTCTAGTTCACTTTTTAATTCCAAAGAAATGGAAGGTTAACTTGCCCTCCCTCCACCCCGTACGCCTTTTTTCTCAAAAATCCAACTGATAAACATTTTATGATAGTTATTTTGTTAAAATCTAATTAAAAAATCGATAAATAAAACTCCAGGCTTGACACAACCCCCCCCCCCCTCCCCAGGGATGGGCACAGCCCCCCAGCACCTGGAGGCAAGCGTTTTAAGCTATATTCTAGGGATACATGTGTTTCTTATGGAAGGGGCGTTCGTATAAACTTCAAAGGGGACCCATTTCATAGGAAATTGAAATTTCTGGTTTACTTTTTAAGAGTTTTTTAATATAGATGGCTGTTTCATTTTTTTGTAAAAGATCAAAAACTGCTCTATCATTGGTAAATTCGTGTCCTACCATCCTTACAATATCTTGTTCATTTTCTTGAAGCATGAACCACTGATTTCCATTTGAATTGTGTGTTGTATTGTATTGTGCCAGTGTCCTCTAGAAAATTTTTAACCTGTTAGAGTAGCGGCAGTTGAATGGCGACAGTTGGGCTCAAGTATCTAAGATCTTTCAACATTAGTTTTTTGCGGTCCATTTGTTTGCTCATTTGTGAGCACAACTCTACAGAACTTTAATGTTTGGCTGAGGCAAAAATTGAATGGATCTTGCTCTCAAGCTCTTCCTTTCTTTTTAATAGAATAGCTGTGAAGCAACAGGTATGTACTGGGAGCATTTTCTAAAAGCCTGCCTCGTGTGCCTGAAACTATTTGTTTAGTACACGCATATTCTATAGGACAAATGAAAGTAAATACCAAGTTATTTTCGCAGAGGAGTGCATACAGGAAAGAAGTTTTGAAGCTTTATCGTTTCACTTTTGAATTCCTAGCTGAATCACCTCTGTAGTTTATAGAGAATAGAACTAGCAGGCTCTACTGATCCAGAACTCCTTCAACAGATGCTTCTAGGGAGAGCAATTGCATATTTGAGCTTTCCATTAACGTATCGTTTTTCACATTACAACAATTCTGATAGCCTCTTATTTTATATTGTCTCTTAGGACTGTTTGCCAGATATGTAACTACATTGCAAATAAAAATGTCAATTTTTTTTGGCAACTTCTTACCAACATATGTAAAAGAGAGCAAGCAAATGGCTGGTACAGCCTAGAATAAACAAATGTGGTACATATTTTTTTCAACAGTTCACCAAGACCTTTTGGTGGTTTGAAATTGATACTGATATTGTCAAAGTCAATGTCTATCAACTTTTTCATAGCTATTCCAAGGTTTTCAAGATGTCCAAGAATAAGGTTTTTGCCCTTTCGACCTGAGAAAAGCCCATAGAAGTTATCTTACACAATATTCCTTAGAGTCTGCATACTTGGCTGTAAGCACCAAGACCTGAGCATTAATAATTATATTTTATTTGAACCCTTTATGCATACAAAAATACACTTAGAGGAGTATAGAAAATGAAATATACATAATAAAAACATTTATCATCGCAAACACTAAAAACTACACTAACAATGACTCACAAACGATTAATACACCCAAATGATCTCCATGTTTTTTTTTTTAAATTTATTAAGCCATTGTATTTATTTATATAAGTTCACAAAATTAAAAACATTTTGTACATCCGTTCTTAGTTGTACTTCTTTTGTATTGGGATCTTGATAAGTGATCTGACTTTTTTTGTCAATTAAGTTGAGAACTCTTTGAGGTCTTTGCGTTTAATTAACATAACTAATTCTGCCCCTTGTTCCTATCTTCTGTTTTTTTTAATAAGGATAATAAACCGAATCTTTTGATTTCTATTGGTATCAAAATTGTGTTGTTTTTGTTTCGGTTACTTTCGAGTCAGGCCACTCCTTACTTACTGCTCGTTATCACGAACTGTTTGAATATATCTTCTATTTCGACATCTTCACGAAACATTTTTGAAAAAAAAATAGAATACAGAACACAAAAAAAAACACAACGTAAAACAACCATAGGGCATTATTCATCATGCCCTTCCTTCCTCTTTTTCTTTCTTTTTCTTTCTTCTTTGTTTTCATCCATAGCCTTCTCCATTTCAGCTTGTTGCTGAAATTATAGGCATCAATACCAAAGATCTGCTAATGAATTTTAATTTTGTGTGCCACTGGTTCCTGGCAGTGGATCTATTTGAGGCTCCGATGTTGGCAACGGATAAAGTTGAGGCTCATTTAATGGAGAAATGTATAGTGTTGTAAAAAATTGTCTTTGCTATCATAAAAATTCTTCATCGCATTCTCGTCCCTGATGATGGAAAATCTAAGCCATGTTTCTATTAGCAATAGTGGGAATCTTTCTGTACAATATTCGCAAGTCATCAATCACCTTGCCCAGTTCTCGGGAACACAGGAGGGACTCTCGTGAACGTGGTGGAAGTTGTTCCGTATACAAAGTAATAAATCAGTTACCTGTCCACCCTTATAGAGTCTGAAGATATCTACGTTTCTTCTTAAAACTCAGTCTAATCGTGCAATCCAATCATGTCCAATGAGCTTAAACGCTCGATCTTGCAATGCCGTTTTAATGACAGATGACTCCTTCGTTTTTCTCTGGAGTCTATCGGTAGTAAGCTGAAAGAAATCGAAGATAAACTGAAGCTATAGTTGTTGTTTTTCCATCTCTGTTGATCATGCCGGTAATGATACAGGTGGCTATATAATCAATGGTTTTCAAACGAGACAAATTATACTTTCCTCGAGCAATGTTTTCTTGCCCAAGTTTGTTTTTGTCCTCACCAGGTCTTGTCTCATTAGGTATAAATGGGTGACTTCCCCCAGTCAATGCATAGTAAAATAAGCACTTGACAGTGTCTTTTTGCACTTTGGCTGGCTTGTGCATTTTCATCATCTGCTTTTTATGTGTTAGAAAAACTGCAGTATATTAAGGATACTTTAGCAATTGCAGTATATTAACGATCATCTGAAAACAATTTATTTTGACTGAATATTAATAATAATAGTTTATTTGGGCCTTCTATACATACAAAATTGCACTTAGAGGAGTATGAAAAAATAAATATACATAATAAAAACATTTATCATCGCAAACTCTAAGAACTACACTAACAATGACTCACAAACGATTAATACACCCCAATGATCTCCATGTTTTTTTTTTAAATTTATTAAGCCATTGTATTTACAATGGCTTACAATGGATCTTGAAAAGTAATCTGAACTTTTTTCAATTCAGTTGTGACCTCCATGCGGTCGTTGCTTTTAATTATCATAACTAATTCTGCCCCTTTTTCCAATCTTCTTTTTTTAATCAGCATAAAAAACGATTCTTTTGATGCCTATTGGTATCAAAAAATTTTTTTTTATAGTTTTGGTTATTATTGAGCCGGGTCACTCCTTACTTACAGTTCGTTTCCACGAACTGTTTGAGTATACCTCCTATTTTCATATCTTCACGAAAAATTTTTGAAAAAAAACCACAGAAAACATAACACAGAAAAAAAAACACAACGTAAAACAACAATGGGGCATTATTCATCATGCACTTCCTTCCCCCTCTTCTTTTTTTCTTTCCTCTTCTTTTTCCTCCATAGCCTTCATAATTTCAGCTAGTATAGGTTGCTAGTATAAACTTAAGCGGGGGTTTATTTCATAGGAAATTAAAAGTTCTATTTCACTTTTTAATTCAAAAGAAATCGGAGGTTAACTTGCCCTCTCCCCACCCCGTACGCCTTTTTCCCCCAAATACAACTGATAAACATTTTGTGATAGTTATTTTGTTAAAATCTAATTAAAAAATTCGATAATCAAAACTCCATGCTTGACACAACCCCCCCCCCCCCGGATTGGCACAGCCCTCCAGCACCTGGAGGCAAGTGTTTTAAGCTATATTCTGGGGGTACATATGGTTCTTATGGAAGGGGTGCTCGTATAAACTTCATAAGGGACCCATTTTATAGGAAAATGAAAGTTCTAGTTCACTTTTTAAGCGTTTTCTAATAGAGTTTAGTTGTTTAATTTTTTTGTAAAAGATCAAAAACTTCTGTATCGTTGAAAATTCGTGTCCTACCATCATTATAATATCTTGTTTGCTTTTCTTCAAGAATGAACCACTGATTTTTATTTGAATTGCGTATTTTTTTGTATTAGGCCAGTGTCTTCTAGCAAATTTTTAACCTGTCAGAGTAGCGACAGTTGGGTTTCGACAGTTGGGCTCAAGTATCTAAGATTTTCCAAACACTGGTTTTTTGTGGTCCATCTGCATGCTCATTTGTGAGAACAACTCTACAAAAAATTTAATGTTTGGCTGAGGCAAACATTGCATTGATCTTGCTCAGAAGCTACAGTTGTGAAGTTGTGAAGTAACAGGTGTGTACTGTGAACATTTTTTAAAAGTCTTTCTCATGTGCCTGAAACTCTTTGTTTAGTACACGGATATTCTGTAGGACAAATGAAAGTAAATACTAAGTAATTGTCTTAGAAGAGCCATTTATAAAGGTAAGAAGTTTTGAAGCTTTTTTGTTTTGCTTTTAAATTCCTAGCTGAATCACCTTCTCTGTAGTTTATAGAGAACAGAACTAGCAGGCTCTACTGCTCCAGAACTCCTTCGACATATGCTTCTAAGAAGACGAATTGCATACATGAGCTTTGCATTAACGTGTAGTTTTTCACATCACAACAATTCTGATAGCCTCTTATTTTATCTTGTCTCTTTGGACTGTTTGCCAGATATGTAACTACTTTGCATATACAAATTTAAATTTCATTTGGCAAATTCTTACCTACATACGTAAAAAAGAGCAATCAAAGGGCTGGTACAGCCTAGAATAAATAAATATGGTATATGTTTTTTCAACAGTTCACCAATACCTTTTGGTGGTTTGGAACTAATACTGATACTGTCAAAGTCAATGTCTTTAAAATTTTTCATAGCTATTTCAAGGTTTTCAAGATGTCCAAGAATAAGGTGTTTTTGCCCTTTTGAACTGGTAAAAGCCCATAGAAGTTATAGTGTATTACAGATATATGGCATACCCCTATGTAGTGTCACCTGTGGAATATCTATGAACAATACAATACCCCAAAAATACAGAAATATACCCAAGAAATTTTCAAAGCCTATTTCACCACTGCTCACCTAAAACTGAATCAAAGTAAAAACTTCCCCACTCTGAAAGTATAACCCTTCAGCCAGTTTACCTCCCATAATTGCATAACCACAACTGTCAAACAAAGCCTTTTCACTTTCAAGCCCAAATTCTACGAACTAATTTCAAACTATCGTCCGTAACTCAGCACCTGCTTGTGTCGAAACAAACACTAAATTCCAAAATTATAAAGGGAAGAGAAAAAAGACATCCAACAAGCTACCTCAAAATATCATTCAAAATATCTTGATAATTTTTATTATACTTATTCAAAAGGTGACTGCATTGAAAACTAAGCTTTTTAAATTGCTGAGCAAGTTTATTAGAGGAAAAACCTATTACGATTAACTTATGGCTAAGTGTTTGACTTCTACTTTTAAAATCAATGTATTTACTACAAATTCTCGCATATCTAAATAGTTGGGAAAAATACGATGAATATGTTGAATTTGCATGTATATTACTTTCAGGAAATGGGAAATTAACTATTTCCAAATTAAAATCATCTGTTTCATTATATATTTTAAAAACTAATGTATTATTAGGTGTAACATTAATATGTAAATCTAGAAAATGTTCATAATTGCCTTTCCCACTGCTGGGTTCCAGCTTTATTTTTGGTGGGTATATCTTATAGGAAATCTGTAAAAATTCTGCACAATTTGTCACCAGAAGTTCATGTAAATGTCTTTTATTATTTGAAAGCAAATATTATATATTGCTTGGGTTCCTTTTGTCGATCGAAAATTCATATTCTAAATAGCTTAAAAAACAGGTCCGCTATAATCATAAATCATATCTAAGCTATAACATCTTGAACTAGTGAACTAGTGGTACTGTTAAAGTAATTAGTCCATCTCGCCTTCTTATTATACGTATCAATTTTTAGTAAAGCCAAATTAGACAAAAGAAAAGCTTTCTTAATAATCTTTTTTAAATTTACAAATACTAAATTAATTGGTAGATTTGTGTATAATGTAGTAAAATCAAATGAGTCCACTCTTTTGGCTGAAACTAAAGCCAGAGAATATATTACTTACATTGAATTATTAACGCTCCAATATGGATTAAAATTAAAAAAATTTAATTCCCGAGCAATATAACTTAAATTTATTTTTAATTTCCCCTAAAATACATGACAGGTCAGACGCCGCAATGCTAGTAGGGTCTCTTTTTGCAACCGCAATAAAGCGAGGTTTTGGGGGATTTTTATGAAATTTTGCCGTCCAATATCAAAATAGGAAATTTTATCATTATCATTAACATTAGTATTGATTTTTTAAAAAAGTATATCTTCTATTCCATTCAATAGACTATTAGCAACATTTTGAACCTTTTCATATGCATTCGTTGTGCTTAGCTCCTTTGCTAAAACATCACAATATAGCTTCTGACAAATTATTGCAAAATTATTATTTGCTTTGTAATGGTGCAATTACAAAATCCTTTATATTAGCAATCGCTTGTTTTATTTTAGCATTACAGAAAATTACCTCATTATTACGATTAATTGTCATATTATATATCTTATTTCTAAACCTATTAAAAATTAAATTTTTCCAATTCTGAAAACTATTTTTATTAATTTTTTCTTTTTTGCACCACTTACCAATAAATAAATGTAAATCATTATTTAACCCACTAATCACATTCAAGGGTTTTAGATGATTAGAAAGACGGAATTTAGCCCCCGTTTTCATTATACTCTGCAGATCCATTTGTTTTATTGCTAAATCACCTGTTATAATATGTTAAAATTGGATTTAAAAATGATAAAAATTGCTAAGTAAAAATTCTTAAGTATTAAATTATAATTATTTGTCTGTAGGCCGTATAATTACATTGTCTGTATTCCGAACCTACAGACAGACCGTCCCCCAGCTCTTCTACTCCCTCTCGACATCCATTTCTCCATCCCAGTGCCTTTGAGGTATCTGTCCGAGAACTCCCTAAAAAGTGTATCAACAGATAACTTTTCTTCCAGCACAAGAAGGGCTGTATCCCTGAAGCTTTTGGCCCCAGGGCTCATCCCCTCAAACACTAGAATCAAGACCTCGGGGGAGAGGGGTCTTCCGCCGTGGCCACCTCTCCAACAACAAGATCTTCTTCTATCACACCAGCATGTTTCATACATGCTGGTGTGGGGTCGCTGGTTGCCTCTCTGATTTTTGTTGACTCTCAACGTCTCCCTGGTCTTCTACATCTGATACCACTTGACTGCCAAATCTACACTTTCTACAATACTACTTGTTACATCACCCCTACCGCCTGCCATATCAATGCATTCTACTGTACTGCTTGTTACATCCCTATCTATCTCGACATCCATGCTACATGCTACTTATTCCCCTCTCACCATCTAAACACACACTTCTACTCTCACTTCTGCTATCTACCAAAATCTCACTCATACATGATGCTTGAGCCATGGACGACTCAGCCACACCTCGCGGACAAGAACCTTTGCAATGCGGGAAGTACCCACTCACCGACGGCAGCTTGTCGAAGGCTTGTGAACACTTCGGGCACCGCCAAGTCACACTTTTCACTTGTTTTTTTTAGTCATATGTTCTGCTAAGAGCTTATATGCTTGGGACTTGTATCAACAACTTCGACACATCAGCCTCTGGTAATCCAGGACTCTTGACGGAGCCTGGCTTGACAGATGTAAACGGTCGACACTCAAACTGCTCCGACTCTCACCCGTCTGTCCGTATCTGAGGTTATGCGGACAGTCATTTGGTCATTATTTGTTGCTCACGTGAAGAAACAGTTTGTTTCACCTTACAACGAAGCTGTTAGAATCCCCCTTTAACTTACACACTGTCCCCATCCTCCTTCTTCTAGTAGATAATGATCACTAAAAAGGGGAAACAATCATATATTCTGTATGAAAATATTAATCATTACTATCACCCCCCCCCCCATTGTAAATCAAAAGATTTACTGTATTTCTATAGTAAACCTACACCTTAGTAAATAACACGTTAATTTGATCACAAAAAGCATCTGTTTTGTGAAACCATTTGCTAGGCTTAAGCACTAATTTAGAGGCTTTATCAGACAGGATATGCATTTGACTGGAAGCAATAATTAAGGTTTTACCCTGATATACCTGCTTATGGAAATGTTTAAGCCAGGTTGAATCGAGCTATTCACGGTTATTAAGAGTAAACGTAAAAAGGGGAGATATATGGTGATTAATGCCTAAGCCAAATAGTTGACGTGTGTTAATTGTCTAGCAAGCTGCTGGAATACAGAAAGATACATCGAAATTGCAGACGGGGGAAAAGGCACATATTTGACGCGATAAATTTTATCCTTGATAGGAGAGGGGGAGATGGGCCTTTAAATGCAACTCTCATGTAGAGAATTATACTTCCCGAAAATAGAATATGGTCAATTTAATTTTGGGGAAGGGGGTATAGAAAAGAAGGTTCGCTTTGATTACCAAAAAACATGGAAACAGGAAAATTTCTACTAAAAAAAAAAGACTTACTTCTTGGTATGATTGAGACATATTCGCCTCTTAGAGATACTTCTAGCGCTTTTGAGATCCAAATGAGCACTGATGTTTTTTCGTTTAAACAGGGACTTCTATTTAGAAGGAACACTTGGACATATTCCAGAAAAGCCGTCTAGATAAGTATATGTGAAAATAGGAAAACAATGGGTGTTGCCATGGGGAAATAAAAACACCTGGCTATATTCCAGGGAAATCAATAGGGGAAATACCAGACCACCTGGATATATTCTACAATAGCCGTCTAGACTCCTATATGGGGTAATAGAAAAACAATAGGGGAAGTAATAGAACACCTGGAAAGTCTGCCCCCTGGAAACAGGACATGTAATCGTATTGCAGGGCATGCGCTCGGAATCCCATGTTATTTTAGATTTATACATTTATTTAATAAAAGAGCTTTCATAGTTTTGGCCTAGGCCGAAACTAAATAACGCTATTTTTTACAACTTTAGTCACTAAAGAGAAAGAACGATCGATTAAATGCACTAATTTATGAACAATTAAATGCACTTACAAAAAAGGGATGAAATTGGTCAGGAAACGATTTTTACGGCACCTTGGGGGTTCAAGCTTGATTTTGCTTCGGGTATCTACACATTTTGCACAAGGAGGTGGTAGTTAAGAACGATGCTTCTCACATGCGAGTAACGAATGTCTAAGCTTGAGCATTCGTTCGTTTCGGCGCTCACGGAGAGACGGAACTTTCAGTGACTCGAGAGCGGACTCATAAGACACGTTATTTGGACCGAGTATGATTTTTGTAGCACGTTTCTGCAAAGTTTCGATGTCACTACTTAGGTATTCAGTATTATGCACTTGTGGGCCCTAGATTGGGCATGCGTGCTCGAGTAATGGCCGCACATAACACAAATATTCCAGTCTCAGTTGTGTTGTAGAGCAACCTAGGCGCCGCAAAGTCACTAACGATCTTAAGGCGTAATTTCCTTTTTTCACTAGATTTGCAACATGCGGGCTAAAGAAGCAGTCTGAGCTAAAAAAGACACAGAGTATAACTGCGGTTTAGGTTGTTGGGTACCATGGTTCAAGACAGGAGGGATCACGCTTTAGAGGGTAGAGCCTCATCACTTTTGTTTTACTCTCGTTGATTTGCAGCCCATACATGTCACACTGGCTGAAGAAAGTTGACTTGAGGTCACTACTGAACTGTGGAATGACCTGGAGCTCGTCAACCAGGTACTTCATCAAGTTAGATTCAACGTCAACGTATTTAAACCTATCGTCAACTCCCGAAATCACGAAATTTATCGCTGCTAGAAAAAGAAGGGCCGCAAGTTTGGTGCCCTGAGGTGCACCAAACGTAATTTCGGCCCATTCTGAGTCAAGATCTTCCGGGAAGAGCGCGTACCCACACTGATAACGGCCGCGAAGAAAATCGATAACAAGTAGCAGAATATGCTTCTTTGCACCCATCGCCTTCAAGTTCTCGGCAGCAGTAACATGGTGGATTAGGTCAAACGCTTTTCGATAATCAGCTAAGAGCAAGTCCACAATAGTATTCCTTTGATCTAGCCATTCAGTTATTAGGTAGAATAGTCATCTACGTTTAGTCTTGCGTACCATACACACAGGGTCCTCTCGTGGGTTTCGAAGAAGTCTGAGCAACCGCAGACTGGTAGATGGTGCTGCTACCAAACTGGAAGAATTGGCTTTGTATAAGGTGGCTTTTTCATACCGAATCGTCATGACAATTGTAATAAATGAAGCTAGGAGGACTAATTCTTCGATTCTTTACACTATTACGCAGGAAACTCATCAAAGTAAGTAGCAAAGCTAGGTAGACCAATTCTTCGAACAGACTGACAAATGCAGACAAACTTAGATGGCAATGTAGTCAGTTGAAGGGAACTAAATCTTCTTAAAAAGTCCTTTTAATAAGTAAAAGTCATTCTGATTACACTTACAAAGCTAGGTGGGCCTTCTTAAACAGTCTTTTTGATAGGTAAAGGTAAATTGCAATTACAAAGCTAGGTAGGCAATTTGTTGAGCTGACTAACAAATGTAGATGGCGCTGTAATCAGTTGAAGTGACTTAATTAGTTGATAAGACATGGCCGAAACTGCGTAATGTATTTCATAGAATGGTATAAGCGGTCCTTGCTCCCTGCTATAGATGGTCTTTACATACATGGAGATGCAACACAGTAGAAAAATAATGGCGAATGCCCACAAAAAACATTTCCGGATCACATCTTGTAGCCACATAATAAAGAAGACAGTCCCTATGATAATAATAACGGCAATGGTGATAAGTACAGACAAGTTTCCAGCCCTTTTTGCATTTAACTCTCTCGCTTTCTCCATAATAACGCAAATTGCCAGAAAAACCACAAAAGGGGAAATGAGCATCTTTCTTCTACTAATTTATGGTCTAAGTCAAAAGTGAGATTTGATTTTAAACATAAGCATCAATTTGCTGCCTGTGTGTTTGAACCTGAAATACCCTAACTACTTCTATGACGGCTCAACTGGATCCAATACATTCAATTCATATTGAAATTTGTATCTTAGGATGAGTGTTCTTCTGCCAAATACTTTTTATCAAGTATGATTTTTTTGGCCAAAAGCTCTTGATAAAATTCTGAATTATCTTGAAGTAATTTGTTTGTTTTTTAACACCAGGATTCCTGCGTTGTTTCCGGCAAAGAAAACCTCGAGTTCTTCTTGTGATGCATCCTCTGAAGTACAAAAAAAATCTAAAGATTTTGATTCACTATCAGACGATACTAAATGAACATTAACTTTCTTGGTATATCCAGACACATGCTCGTTCTTGCTATTCTCGTTGAGTCGAATAAAAGGTGATATTTTTGGAGTTTTCATAAACTTTGTCAACAAAGTTTGAAAGGTGAATTGGTGTAGAGGCTACCTTTAATATCTGATGTTTAAGAATCTAAAAAATTTTCAAGTGAAATTCGTTAATCTGTCTTTACCGATAATCCCTTCACCATTGAAACTCTTTATCACAGCTGTCGACAATCGACACAAATTTACAGTTAGCTGTTTAGCTCTTTGGAAAACACAGTCAGTTTTATATTCGTTCTCCCCTTGGTTGACGAAAGAAATATTTCCGTCAATTTCTTCACTCGGATCTTCTCTCCTTGAACCACATAAATATTCAGCAAATGGGCTCCATTGGCTCTTCGGCCCATTTTGAGACAATTTTTCAAGTTTAGCTTCGTACTGACTGAAATCTGTGTTAAATGTTACATCGGTTAATTCTGCCTTGTTCTGCATTACTTCACGAAACGTGAATTGGTCTAGAGGCTACCTTTAATATCTGATATTTAAGAATCTTAAATAATTTTCAAGTGAAGTTTGTTAATCTGACTTTACTGACAATCCCTTCATTATTGGAATTCATCATCACAACTGTCGACAATGGACACAGATTTACAATTAGCTGTTTAGCTCTTTGGAAGACATGGTCACTTTTTATTCGTTCCTCTCTTTGTTGACGGAAGAAATATTTCCGTCAATTTCTTCACTCGAATCTTCTGTCCTTGAACCACATAAATATTCAACAAATAGGTTTGTTTGGCTCTTCGGCCCATTTTTAGACAATTCATCAAGTTTAGCTTCGCACTGACTGATATCTGAGCTAAATGTTTCATCGGTTAATAATGCATTGTTCTGTAATACTTGACAAACGCTCCTCAAATACAGTTTTAGCTTTGATGTTATATAACCTTCTTGCAAAATGTATGCAAGACGAAACCACCAGTTTTTAACTCTTTTAAAGTTCTTTTGCTGCAAAATACGAAGAATAATTAAAATTCCATGCTCGAAATTGTCTCTTTTCCTGTAAGATTTTGTAACAAAAGCACTTGTAAATATAACTTTATTTAAACCAAATAACACTAGCCTGATGATAGACGTGAATGATGGAGCCGTTTTTTCCTTCATTAAAATTTTGAAAAACTTCCAGAAATGACTCTAAGCTCATGCTGTTGCATTCTAGAAGGAGGCCATTAATTGTCGCCCAAGAAAAATCAGGTACAATTAAGGGTAACTGAAGTTTGGTTAATTGCCGAAGTTTTTTCAGGTAATAAGCCATAATATAGGATATCTCTACATGACCATGGCTACTTAGTAGGCAATCAAAATAAGAAATCCCAGGATTTCCTTTTACGTTCACGGTTGAGACAAGGCTGTACAACAATATTCTTTTGTCCACGTCCTGAATCCTTCTGAAAATACTCTCAGGGGCATCGGAATTAAGAACTAAATTTTTCTTTAGCTCAAGTTCTACAAGTCTCAATTGTTTGTTAGAGAATAAAAAAAAAGTCTAAAAGAAAGACGGGATAGCTGTTGTATAAAAACCAGTAAAATATGATCAAAATTTTTACTTTTAGGGGCTTTACTTGCTATTACGTAAGTTTTGGCTTGAATTTCAAGTGACACAAATTGTCAAAATGTTTTCTCGCTTTTGGATTTGCTTCATGAAGTGCTTTTGTGTAAGCTTTATCGAAAGTGGGAGTACAAGCTTGTCATATTCATCAACACTGTCAATAGTAGCACATTTGTAGTTATAAAATGTGCTATAAACACCCTCAACTTGCATTTCCTTTTGTTTGTTGGAATGGTTTATTCCTGCTAACGGATTTTTTGTCTTCTGATTTTGTTTTGCCTGTGTGTTTTAATTCAAACTCTAAAAACTTTTCTACTCTGTAATCACCTGATTCTTTTTTATTTATTCTTTTTTTTAAAAAGGAAGCAGAACATCTCTTTACATTACACCTACCGCGAGCAGTTGTGTACCTTTCATGCTTATGAACAATTTTAAAAGATATTATGCAAAAGATACAGTTATCATTGAGCCCGTTTTTGTGACTGACGTCCAATCCTTTGCTTTGAACTGCTCTTCACTTCCCAGTTCACGATGCCATTTCGACTTTTCCAAAGAGATACTGTAGATTCGCTGCTAGAAAAAAAGCACGAGGGTTCCGTTTCACGGGGGTTCAGTTGCACGCACACTGTAAGGTTTTTTCAATTTCTTGAGTGTTTAATTGAGTATCATTTAATTTTACTCAATCTGGGCATTTGATGACAGCAATTTCTGGCTGAATTAGGTTTGAATTATTATGGGACCTTATTTCTGGCCATAACAAGTATAATGTGGCTCTTGATTTAATTCTGAAAAACTGTTTTTCGGAAATCTTGTTTAATTATTTACATTATTTTTTGTAATTAATTAAAAATTACTTACTCTTTCTTTTTCCAAGTCACTCGAGGCTTTTATCACCACGGCTTCATGTATTTTTGTAACGGGATCAAATTTCAAAACCTCAAAATTTTTCAATTACAGTTACTCAAGTAAAATAAAATCGCCCAAAATATGAACCTAAAATTTCATGTAACCTACAGATCGAGTAAGGCTTAAGCGTCCAATTTAAAAAGTAGCAAAACAAGTGTATCTTAATCGGACAAACTTTGTAAAAAATGTTTCCCACAAAAAATGTAATAGCAATAAATAAACCCGCTTCTGTGTCGCCAAAATATGCAATAAATAGCAGTGTGACCAAACGTTACATGACATGCATCACAAGGAAAATAAAGGAGACCTACCCCCCATTATTCCTAAACTAAAATCGAAATTCTTAATAGATGACTTCACAAGAAAAAGGTAGAAATTGATAAGGCCCTAGGAACTAACAACAAAGAAATCCGAAGAAGAAGAGCATTAAGTAATGTGGATGGTTCTATAAGCGAACATACTACAATAAAAACTGCCACAAGTTCCTCATTGACTACCTCCAAGAAAAATAAACTCTATGGTGGAAATTACGCCATGTTGAATGAATTACCAAGCATATGGACATATCTCAAGCAACTATGGCTAGATCATACTGCGAGCAACGTTACTAAGAAAGTATCACCAAAAGAAAAAAAAAACAAAATATCGACAAGCCACAAAAAAGAAAAATACCACGACAACCATGCCCAAACTCGAGACAAGAACCGAGCAAATACAGCCCTCACTAACGGACACCACAACCAATGCAAGTCCAGAGTTAATCAAACTCAATAAAATATCGCAAGAAAGATTAGACCCTGATGCATTTGAAACCAACGACGTTTACAAAATGGAAATGGTCCACAGGACCAACATTTACGAAGAGCCACTCTTTCGGCAAAATGTATATAAACTTAAGAGCAAGACTCCCAGTATTGCATACCGAGACACAAACTATATTAGTTCAAGGATACAATTCGGATAGGAAAAGGAAATTTTCTGAAACTAAAAAGAAAGAAAAATACTTACCCGAGAAATATTGGACAATTGACGGCAAATATACATGTGCCAGACTGGCCATGGCCGACGAACCAACCAAAGACTGCGTCGAATCATTACCTGAAATAAATGAGAAAAACGCCCTAAGAGTATCTTTTCACCAATCCTTCTTAATATTGTATAGGCAGAGACTGCAAGCACTACTTGAATTATTCAATACAGAAATACAAAAGTTAAAGCAAAGTACCACAATCTTCGAAGTATTCTTTCGAAAAAGCAAATACCGCAGATCAGCTAGTCTAATACACATCGTAGGAGAATTGGCTTCACGCTTATTTTGGCTATCAACTGAAGAAGACCTGGATATCCTAAGGGAAAACGTGAGAAAACTAAATAACGCCATGAACGTGACCTTACATGTCCAGAAAATACAAGCCAGCATAGCCAATTATCAGAGAGACAAAATTGAGGCAATCTCAAAGACAGTAAATATAATGAATTATTTGAAGAACGAAGTAGATCGTATGATTTCCGATTCGAGCCTCACCATGGTATCACTCGACATAGTGACAGTGTCATTACTCAACCTGGCAATTGATGTTAGCAAATTTGAATTCGCATTATTTGCCCTTACTTGAGGAACCTATCATACGACTTAGTGGACCCTTCGAACCTAAAAAGTATATTATATGAAACAAAAACACATCTAACATTTGGTCTACATATACCAACAGAACCAGAAGTAGAAAACCTATTCCACTATTACACCAAGCTAAAGGTTCACATCACGAAGATAAATGAACAACTATTTGCAGCAGTAACGATTCCATTAATAAATCAGCAATCCATATATGACTTATATAAAATTTCTACGTTTCCAGCCAATATAGGCAAAACCAATTCATTTATGACTATCACACCCGAAGCGGAATACTTGCTAGTCGATCAAGATAGAAGGAAATATGCCTTAGCCAACACACAGGACCTTAAAGAATGCGTGGCATTCAAAAATCTAGTATGTCAGCTAACCCTGCCTATTTATAACGTAAAATCTGGATCCTGCATGTTAGACGTATTCTTAAAAGAAACTCAACAGGAAGAAATTCCCAATTCATGCGAAGCGCTAGTAGGAAGTACAAAACGAGAGATATTTATTCATCTTAGAAATGATCTGTGGCTATTTTCTGTCCCGAAAGAAAAATTTGGGACCATCTCTTGTTATAATAACACAGAAAGAATCGATCTAAGCTACAGAATTGAATTACTATTACAAGACGTGGGAACAATGACCATAAAACAAGGGTCTCGATTAGTAACCAAAGAAGCCACGGTACAAACACCATTGATTACCACGAGCATGAATATAATAAGCCCCGAGGTGATCAATTTCAAACCAGTCAATTTATCGCATACCATTCCAAATATTGATAACGAAGAAGTAAAAGCCACAATATGGTCAAAAATAGAGAATGTCAAGGCAACCTTACCACTAACAAAAATAAGAGAAGCTTTAGACTCTCAAATTCCCCTATTTACTAATGAAGACCAAAGATTGACGTATGTAGAAAGTAGATATGGATTATTCTCAACAAATTTTTGGTGGAACATACTCCTGACAATAGGCTTCGTATTCATGACTTCTCTGACTATAAGAATGCTATTGACCCTGAATTACGGAAAAATTATGAGAACACGTAGAAAAAGAGCAAAGACAGATCACATCGAGTCGAGTGAGATGCAAAACCTAAACCCGGAACTCCCTGATAACCCTTAAGCCATAAAATACGGGAGGACATGATCGAGCGAATGGGAGTAGAGGTCCTCATTCGTGCCATGTCCAGTCCCACCTCTCTAATTATTTTTTGCGTAAACCCATGCAGCTGCGAAGATAAAATATGCATTTCATTGGCGGCATGGACGCGCGTGAACAGTAAAAGCATGAAAATTTATAGTAAATCAAGACCTCTCATAAAACCATGTAACGTACCTCATGCGTAGTTAGATAGTTGAAAAGTAAATGCTAAAGTAGTTGAGTGTTGAGTAACATTTAAAATATATTAAATACCGAACATGTGCCAAATATATATAACTATTAATCTTGAAATTTTCATATTGTGTTATTTTTCTTATACCCAGTCATTTTTCTTATAATTACTGAGCTTATCTCACAGTAATCCTGTGTCGCTACAATATGCATGTAAAAAGCATGAAAGTTGCTCTTATTCGTTTTATCTTTTAAGTTTAACTTTACCCATATTAATTTGATATGGTTAGTGTGACTAATCACGACTATTGCTTCAAACAATAGTCCCTGGACAATATTCTATAAATTATGTATTATTATTCTCGTATGTGTTTTAACTTACGTAATTGTAAAGAACATATGATTCTGCCTAGATATTTATATTCTAGGAAGCGGAGTAATCAGTTGAAATTCATTCATGCTATACCAGCACGCAGCACAGATACAACCTAGTAGCATCTACTCCTATCATTTGTCAACCGCCGATAGATAGTCACCAAAGAAATCCCTGAAGACAATACCCTGATGACGATCCAAGTCACCAAAGCCTAGTACCAGGTAACACTACCCCAAGAAATATCGTCAAGCCAAAAACCCCACATATATGTATATTTCTGAACCAATGATTATCTAGAGAACCATCCCGACCAAGTATGTCATAAAACTGCAGAAAATTCCGTCAAATAACTATCCTTAGACGGCAAGATCCCAAACATTAAATCCTAAGGACCAAGAATAACCCTGGAGTTAATCCCTCAAAGATTATGGATCTTAAACCCCAAATCAGAGACAATATGTTGAAACAAGATCCCAAGTTTAAGTTTTGACCCTATCCAATCATTATTAGATGTCGCAAAAAACAAAAAAAAACAAATCATCCTCCATGAGAAGAAGAACCAAACATGAGCAATTTTGTGGGAAATATAAACTGTACGTGCTAAATTTTCCCAAAATAAAGTGTCAGAGAAGAGACCCAACCAAGTTATTATAGTCATAATCCCCATGATTAAGCCCTCAATGATTGTGCATCATTAAAACAAGAATTAAAGACAATACGTCGAATTTGGAGCCTAAGATCAAGTTTTGATCCAACCATGATTACCCTTACATGTCGTAACACAGCCCTTTATTCAAATAAAAGAAGGACTGAACGTGAACAATCTACGGGAAACATAGACTGTACGAGTATTAGATTTTCCCGAGGATAAAAGTGCACAAGAAGAGATACCCAGCCCAGCGATCAAGATACCCATTTGCTGTAATCAATTCCCCAAGGGATATGTACCTAGTAAACATTTCAACAACTCTAGAACATCAACCCCTCGTATATGACGTGACAAACCACGCACGGACAAATTTGTGTAAGTAGTCATACTTATGAACAATATAAACGCTCATCCCAAGCAACAAGTGCCAAAAAGGGAAACACCACGAAGACAAACCATAAACAATTAGCCGACCCTGTAATTAATTGAACGGAAGCGCAAAATAAAGTGACAACGTATGTGAGTATTATAGACACGTAGAATGATGAAGTAAGTGTGAAGTCTTATGTATCTAACTTGTAAATTTAATGAATATTGAGAAACTTTTCATAAAACAGATGAAAACAAGTGCAAGCTACATTATCCCAGTGTTGCAATTGTAATGGAATCGATTTTCAAGACCCCGAAAACTTTCCGAGTAAAATATAATCGCACAGTATAAACCCACAAAATTAAAGTAACACTTAATTGTAAAATTTAAAAACATTGTATTACAATTGTAACTATGAAAAATCTTTCCCACAAGAAGGGTAATACCAATAAATATTCAAAATTATCAATTTCACAGGACACGCAACCAACCATGTAATCTAAATCTTGGGTTTGAAATTTGCATAAAATGTGTCAAAAATTGCATAAATTACAAGGTAAAGCTTTAAAAAATATTTGCGTGAGATACAATGTTAAATTATGTAAAACTATGTATATTTCTTTAAAAAAAAAAAGTTATCATGCTAAGGAGAATTCCAAAGTGAAATTTTAAAGAATCACAAGCCGGATCAAAAGTTAATTAAAATCAATTAGCCCATTGGTATTTCACTGCCCGATAGTAATATAGGACAAATAGTGGAACCAATAGAATCTGAAAAATATAATTGTTAGTAACGCCCGGACGTAACCTCTGGCGATATTGGAAAGGGTAGATAGCGAGAACTTAGCAATTTTGCGCCAGTCTTGTACCAGCCTTTATTTGAGTCTTTTTCAGTCTTTTTTCAGTCTTGGACGAGTCTATGATGAGTTTTATGTGAGATTATTGCAGTCGATTAGGAGTCTTATCAGACATTTTGAGAATTTATATGTGAGACTTTTATGAGTTTTTGGAGTGAAATTTAAGTACTGAGCGTTACTTGCATTACCTGTGAGCAGTTGTAACCTAGTGTAATTTACTGCAAGTGTATTGATATACCCGAAGCTCTGTTCGATATGTGAGTAAATAAATACATCACTTTCTTAAAAAAAAAAAAAAAAAAAATCCGTTTAAAATTGGCGTAACAAACAGAACTCTTTCATTAACAGGAAGCTTTTGAAAGTAAACTACGCCATAAAAAAAACCCTACAAAATCATCGTAGTTCACAAACGCTCATATAAGGAATAGCGATATTTAATAATTCTCACAAACCTTGTAAACTGTTCCAACCTAGCATCCTTGCTAAATATCGCGAATAAACTAACATATTGTTCAAGTCAAGCTTCGTGAAATTTATATCATTAAGAGTTCTAAAAAAGTATATATTCACTGAGACACATACGATTTTGAACTAAAATTATTACGACGAATGCAAGCATTTATACAAACTATATAAATGAGTCAAGGATAATCATTAATTTAGAAAATGCTTGGAAAACCCTATTTAAATATGCAATATTAAGACGGATATGAAAATAAGGTTTAATACCCTTGGACTTCTTAGTGAAATGGAACAAAAATAGTCCACGCCGAACTTAATGGGAAATATTCTTAATGAGAAATTATATTAATAATATATAAGGTAGATAAGTTCCTATATCTTAGGCAAAACTTCCATTCGAAAAGCATAAGCAGATCCTTAAAAAATTCTAGGTGATATCAAACCTCTGCCGTAAAGCATAGTATCCACCCCGAAATTCTTGTACGAAATGATTTTAACCTAAAAAAA